>CAESWR010000168.1:222475-232664 GCA_903171835.1 Mullus surmuletus | reverse complement strand
GGGTGTATTACAGGTTCTGGAGAAGGGTTTAAAGGTTCTGGAGGAAGCTTAGGTGCTCTCGAGAAGGTTTTAAAGGTTCTGGAGGAGGTTTTAGAGGTTCTGGAGAAGGTTGTAGGGGTTCTGGAAGAAGTTATGGTCTTCTGGAGGAAGTTTAGGGGTTCTGGAGAAGGTTATAGAGGTTAGAAATGATGGAAAGACAGCCTTGTTGATCTTTTTTCACACTTCTAATTTGTTTTTCAGTTGAATTATATTTAAAGTACAAGGAAATCTAGTTAAAAAGACATGATGCATGATGTTTCTGAAGTCAATGAATAATTGTGTTAAACAACCGTGATCTCGATTGTGATTAGGATTTTTGCCATAATCGAGCAGCCCTACCTGTTGGTCTTGACAATCGGCGTGGGTAACACACACATCAGCCTCCATCCATACGGAGCCAGAGACTGCAGCAGCGGGATGTAGTCGGCCTTCACCACCACGCCCTGTGCCACATAATTCCCCATACGTGTATGTGTGATTTTCAGCAAATGTAGGGAAAACACAGTATGCATGCAAGTCACACACACACTCACTCACACACCGCTCTCTTTCATCTCCCCTGTTACGTAATGATGGAAAACGGCTTAAGCTCTCAGTCACAAAGGATCCCTCAAAGTACGCATCCTCTCCACGGCGTTTTGAAAGAAAAAAAGAGCATTAGAAGCTCAAAGAACCCACATCAACAATGGTCCACTGCTCGACCACGATTGCGTCGTAGGAGGTGTTCGCAGCCTCCTCGGCGGAGCTGCGGAAGATGAACACGCTGTCCACGGATGAGACCTCATCTGCTGGGAGAAGAGGGACAGATTGGAGACGCCAATCAGATAAACAGAAGAGCGTGTGTGTGCGTGTGCGTGTGAGTGTGAGTGTGAGTGAGCCGAGTTGAAAAGCTGATCTCCACTGTCCATTCACTCACCATTGACCCCCCCCCCACACCTCCATCCCCTGTTCGCCTTTGCTTTAAGCCTACTTATGCAATGGGTGACTGAACACTGATTTCTGATGTAAGCCGCGGACTTGCCGCGCAAAAACTCCATGCAAATCACGCGTTACCCAGCAGGATCTTGCAGCCTGAGCAGCTTTTTCTTGTCATCAGGCATCAAGCAACTCAGCCAGTGAAAATACCTCCAGGCAGTGGTTAAGCTGAAAAGTTATAGTTCGAGAATGGAATGAAGAGTGCGGACAATATAGGAGGGAGTGTGTTTTGCCGAGTAGCAGTCTGGCCAAAATCAATTGGTGAGTTTATAACAATGAGAGTATTTTCTTTCTTCTTCATCTGTTTTTTTCCCGATCAAATATCAAGCAGTTGCCCACACAGGCAGCTTCCTGCCTCAAAAATTTCCATCAGGTTTACTTCACTGCGAACTGGGGGTTTTTCCATAAACTGTCTGCACAGAAACAAGGAATTTGGAAGAGGCAGAGGTTTCATTGTGTGCTCTGGCAAACTGTTATTCTGTACTTTCGGACCTTTTGAGTGATAACCGTCCAACACATCAAGCTGCAGCTTGAGTCCACAATATCTTCGAGCAAAAATAACCAAGGCCGGCCAGATTCAGCTAATGCAAAGGAAAAGTTGGATCGAATCATCTCAAAAAGGCATTTCAACACACCGTCGTCGTCTGCCAGGTGGAAGAAGCCGTCGATGAGGCGGGCGCCGCTGGTGAAATGCTGCGTCATGTGGTCGAGCCAGTGCGCGTCCACTTCGGTTATTTGCCCGCCTTCCCTCTGCACCTGCAGCGGCACCCTGAGCGAGTAGAACCTCAGCGAGGTGCTCAGCTCGCCCGTGTAGTTGTAGAGGGCGAAGAGCTGCATCCCTGCGGGAGAGACACATGCAAACCTTCCGTGATCCAGGGGCCTCATTTATCAACCTGTGCGTAGAAAAGGTTCCAAATTCTTTCGTACGACTGAACTTTAAATGTGCATAAGTCCAAAAAAAAGCCTATTAATCAAACGTGTGGACACCAGTCGTACGCACACCAGTAAGTCATCTGTGGTGATAGATCCCATCTGTTCTAAACGAGCATGCTAGTGCGTGTTTAGGCTCATTTGCATTCAGAAACGCCTCCAATTGACCATATATGGTAGCAGCAATCACTTTAAGAGTGCGTGAATGGACTTTTTCCCTCTCTGAAATCATGGCCAGGGAGAGACTGGGTCCAAAAAGTGGCCCAGGAATTTAGCTCCAGGCCGGCCCACTCAGTACACGGCAATGGTCTCAATATGAACAGCATTGATCTCCAATGATCCTTGGATTGGTCAGATTATTACAGAAAAAACACATAAAATATAGCCTCGGGGCCTGTGACTACCTTAATCCTCCTCTGGCAAACCATGGTGAAGAGTTGTGCTTAAATTTACACGTTCCTACGCAAGTGCAAGTTGATAAATCCCGTACTTTGCGTGGGAATATTCTTACGCAATCATTACACACTTCTACGCGTACACACGGTTCTAAAATGAGGCCTCTGGATTTGTCAGGAAATAACAGGAAGTGGGAGACTTACTGGCCTGCGCCGGGGAGGAAGCTTCCTTCTTCTCCTTCTCCGAGCCCTTGAGCCGGATGTGGTTGTTGTTCTGCGTCACGCCGCCCTGGCTGTCCACACAGGTGGGCTTTCTTTCAGGTTCCGGGGAGCCGAGCCAGCCGTCTGAGGCCGAGTCCCCTCTCTCTCTCTGGCGTGGAGGTTCAAAATGATTCTCTGGAAGCTGCTGCCGCCCGACGGTCCTGGCAGCTTCTGGCGAGCCGGGACGCAGCTGCTTCCCTCGGGCCTCTAATGGGTTTTGAGGTGGGTGCCACTGAAGCGCCCCTGCACCGGGCTGCCTGTGATCTTGAGGCCGGTCGGTTGATTCAAGCGATTCTTTGAGGATGATCTGTGCGGTCTGAATCTGCTCCTCGGGTTCCTCCGGCTCTGATGTCTGGCTGGGGCTCAAAGGGTTGAATTCTGGCTCTGCGGGCAGCAGCGGCCTGTGATCCAGCGTGTTATTATCCTCCACGCTTTCATGGTCTGACCCCTGAGCTTCAAACGGGTCGGCCTCGGCGCCGTGATGCTGCGCGACCGCCGGATCCGTGGGGCTGGCGTTGGCGCTGAAGGGGTGCCGGTGGATGGGGGAGGGGCTGGAGTGCAAGGAGGACAGCTCGTCGGGGTCCCAGCTCCCCAAGAAGCAGGGGGCTCCTCCCGGCTGCTGGAGGAAGCCCACAAACATCACCCCTTGCTCCGCCACGTCCTGGATCTACACACACACACACACACACACGTAACGGCATCGTCAAAAACACACCCAAGACTCTATTAAAATCTGATTTGAGGGTTACATGCGCATGAAAGAGACGGTTCAAGGGCGCCGTAGATAAAATCCTCTTTGAACGTCGTGGGACAAACAAAGCCTCATTTGCACGCTAACAAAAGGTGGAGTCAATACTCTGCAAAATAACAACCTACCTAATCATCGGCAAAGATCAAATATTCAAATGACAAAAGGACCTCATTATCTCCACGCACCCGTGTGTGTACTCGTGTGATGGTGTGTGTGTGTGTGTGTGTTGCTCCCTCCCATGGTGCTCTGCTGGTTAATTGTCAGCTGATATTTGGGTTGACAGTTTTAGACAGGCTCGACGGGAGAGGAATCAGTCCGCAAACTACCGCGGAAAACAATAATGAGACACATCTTAGCCTATTACCCCCTTTCTTGTGACACCTCACTCATCCGTGCACACGCATCGTATATACACACACACAATTAAACACACTCAAAGATAAAACTGTACCACTATGACCGGGAGACAGATAGAAAGCGGGCGGGGGAGGTAAGGAGGGGACGTATTTAATGACAAGAGTGAAGACACACAACACACACACACACTGTCACTGTCTACTCCGGCTCCATGATCCCTATCTTGAACTCTCTGGCAGCTTGGGATCCGATTGGTTATTCATATCATGCTGCAGGAGCCTATCACATTATACTCAGTGATGTGCATTTCCATCCAATCAGATTTCCCTTTGTGCTCTTTGGGTGTTCAGATGCAAATCTATTCAATAGAGCACATTTTCATTTCCCATTGTTGGACGGGTGCTGAATTTATAAGCAGGCGAGGCTAAAAGTGAGTTTTACAGCTGATAAACGCCGGTGACGACACTGCGCTCGGAAAGGTGTCTTCGGGTTAAGCCTCATTATCATTATTCATAATACAGCTTCTGCCTTTTGTTCTCTTTGGCAGGATAAAATGCTGTATAGGCGGCGCAACTGGTGGAAATCCAGTATGTTCTACTTTAACTCAATGATTTTTTTTTTTTATGATCTATTTGGGTTTTATACAGAACAAGTAGTTCTTGTTTAGCCTCCCCTCCCTCACACTGAATCCTTCCAATCTGGTAAAATATTTGGAATGCGGAGGGAACACACTAATCAAATTTGCTCCATTTGAATTGGAGAAGCTGAGCACATCAGGACCAGAGGCTGAGCTGCCATATGGCACAGACAGGCAATTATAGGCAGTTGCCTGTAGCCTTTTAAGCCCAGTAATGTTTCCTTCGCAGCCGCGGCAGTGCTGTGCCAACATCAAAAGACACACACGCAGAAGCACACAGCGCAACAAGTACGGAGACAAAGCCGAGGGGAGTGGCGGAGTCTTCTGCATCCAACGCTTTGGGAAATTTTGACAGAAATGAACAAACACAGAGGGAAGAGTCCTTAAAAATCCAAGGTCCTGCACAAAAACAAACAAAGAAACCGGATCTATGCGAGATTTAATTCAATAGCAGCTTCTGCCATTTGGACTGGGCGTCATCACCCGCTGAGCTGCAGGCTGCACGTATGCTTTCAGGACAAACCATCCGAATTACAGCCAGCAGCCGAGCCGAATTTCGAAAGTGATTGTAAAGGGCGAATCGCTGGAAAACAAAAACACCTGGTGAAAAACATTGTCCTTAAGGCTCCTTCGAAGGTCAAAGAGATGCTGTCTGCCCCCCGCCCCTCCACCCCCTCACCCTCCCCCGGACCAGCCGAGCCAAACTCATTTCACTGAAACCATTTCACAAATAACCCGTTGACAAATCATTTATTTTGGCACTTGAATGATTTATTCTTACTTCTTTGGGACTCAAACAACTTGAAGCCCTTAATTTAATCCATTCACAAATTGCAGTACAAATGTTCCACCAAATCTGATACAGATTCTTCGATACTGGAGCTACTTATTAAGAATGTGCACAGTGTTTAATATATTTCACTGCAAGCTATTTGGGGAAGAAATGGGAAGGAAGGATTTGAAAGCTTTGCAAAGTCACCCGTTGCGGAAGATGTCTGACTGCGCTGCTCTAAACCTCTGCACGGCTGTCAGACGTAACCTGCTAAACGTTTGCCATGTCTTCTTCAAAGTGAGTGAAACAGATATTTCAGTATCCTCCAGTGGAGCTTTCCTGTTACATGGCTTTTTTTGAATCCAGAATTTTATTTCTTAATAACTGAAGTAACATTGGGTCGTCTTTGTAAAGATTAGGGGCGTCTCGATACAACTTTTTCACTTCCAATACCATACCGATATCGCAGCCTTGAGTATTGGCCGATACCGATCCGAACCATTATCAGCACGAATCATACATACTTTTATTATCATTTTTGTAGTATGGAATGTTAGAAAAGGCTTGATCAAGTGATATTACTGAAACAGAGAACAATAGTCAGCAGCAATAGGTATTAGAAAAACTGACCCATCTATTATTAACCAATGGGTTACATACATTTTAACTTTAAACATAAGAATATTCTAGATAGAACTGCTGGAGTGGAGTCTGGAATGGACTGCTTGTATCAGAGTGCTTATATTGGAGATTTTGCAGCTCGATATAATCCAATACTCGTTTTTTTTGCCAATATCGAACTGATATCCGATATCAATATTGGATAGGGACACCCCTAAAGATGCCTCACACAGATTTTTTTGTTCATCCCATACAAGTACGGTCTGAACCTTTTGTCGAGCACTGAGCGCGAAACCCGCAAATGCAGACATATTTGTAATAACTCTCATACTGCGAGACTAAAGGGGCCTTTTTTTGTACTCACTCTCTTCACATAACTCTGGATCACTTCTGGGTCAGCAGCTGGATGACCTGCCGCGCACACATCTGTCTCCAGACGATGCCTTGCCCATCTCAGCTGGCTTTTCTCTGTGCTAGAATGGGAGAAGAAGAAAAATTAAGAAAGGAAAGGAAAGAACCCACACAAATATTGAGCACGGAGAATTTATCATTACATTAATTTCAGTTCAATTTTGCTCTTATGAAGCAGAAAATGTAAAATGTGCACGCACTGTCAGGACATTACCCCGGCCTGTTTCCTTTTGGGTAAGTTTCCTTTTCATTATCGCCGGAGCAGTTCCATCATCCAGTTACATTACAGTCTAAACGAGCCCTGGCTTTATAGGTGCTGGCAGACACTTGCTCATGTTCACGAGCGCTCATTGACCCAGAATGATCACAGCGGCAACATAATGTCAATTCTGGTACGGGGAGAATTTTCCATTTAGGGGGGCGCGCACATTCACCACAATCACAATAGACTCATTAGACAGAAGAAGGGACCGAATTTCCTCTGCTCCTGCAGCTCCCCACCATCATAAAAGGAGTATTCAGATACGCCCCTTCATATTTGGATTGAGGTCAGAGGGAAGGCCGCGGTAATATCTTGTGCTCTCAGGCGTGAGTGACATTCGCAGCTAGATTTGAAACAGTTGATCTGTCACTATTTTTTTTTTCCCCCCGCGTCTTTCATTTTTAGGCTTTTTGATGAAAGGGGATGGCGGGCGTCGGGGAAGATAAAAGGCACAGCGAAGGGGACCGATGGGGTGAGGAGGACAAAAGAAAAATGGGGGACGGCCGTGGCAGAAGAAAGCAGATGAAAGGATGGAGGGATGGCTTCCTCTCTTTCAGCGCGCCGTTCTCCTCTGGTGAGCGCTGATGATGCAATCAGCCGTCTCCACGGTGACAGGTGCCAGGAAGCAGCAGGACCACTTGGCAGGAGGGGCATCAAAAGCCCGGCACCTGCCTGTGGAGTGTGTGTATGTGTGTGTTGAAATGAGATCCTATTGCATGAATTCACATTAAAAGAGCTCACGGAGCACAGGAGGGTTCCCCAAAACTGTGGACTAAGCAAAATAATTCTTTCAGATGCAAAGAGAAAATGGCAGTAAATGGGGAGTAATGTATGTAACCATGGTTATTGTGAAAGACGTGAACCACAGGGGTCCAAGTATGCGGTTCGAGTTAACTGACAGCAGGAGATTGTTTGATGTGAATCACTCTCACATATCACTGGCATATGGACACGCCTCCACACTGAGAGAACAAAATAATGAAAAAATCAGCTACTCAGTCGATTTTTTCTTTGTTTTGTTCTCTCAGTGTGGAGGCGTGTCCATTCCACATTAAGTCATCAAGAGGGAAATAATGTGGGGTTTTTTTGTTATTCGAGTGTAAATTCACAATTTTCCGTGTTTTTTCGTCAAGATTTAAATAGGGTCCGTTTTTTATCCTTCACACATATACGTTTACATGCAGTCAAATAAACCTTTTCTAACTGGAATATTATAACCCTGCTGTGCGCGGCCATGTAAACACAAATAACCCCTTTGAATAACCTGAATATGCTCATATTCCGATTTTTAACAATCCAATTTCAACTCCTGGGTTACTCCTTTTATAACCCGGATTATTCGATCATGTATACAACGATCGGGATCTGCCCAACAAAAGGAACATAAATTGCCATCTTGGGCTTTTGAGTCCAGGAAGTACTTGTAAACACGGCCAAATGCAAGTACCTGGACAGCGAGATCCACAAAAAGGTGAGCGTAAAGTTACTGAAAGCAGGGTTTGCATGAGACGTTCTCTGTGCGTTGCTGGTTTGATCATGATATCCCAATTGATTACAATGACCATGTATAAAGGAATAACTGTTTGCTCATGCATGTAAATGGTTTATTCCCAATGTTTCAGTAACCGGAATATGTACCTTAATCCCAATATTGACTGCGTGTAAAAGTAGCCACTGATTCCAACCGTTCCCGTCATCCCAAATCCAGCTCCTAAAGAAAAACACCAGGAGCAGAGAGAGCTCCGGGGGCGAGAGCCGTCTTATGAGTTGACCCGGCTTCGGAATAGGCGAAAGCGTGGCTGGATGTCAGCAAAATGGGATGTCATAAAAGGTCGCTGTCTGTAGGGACCCTTTCCATAATGTTGTCCGACACTTCAATCTTGTCGGTGACTTGTGGAAAAAACCCTGTTTTGTGCGGTCGTCCTCTGGCAGCCGACGAGTGCCCCGTTTGATTACACTGCAGCCGTTTCTCAGTTCCTATTTATGGCGTTCTCCCTCAATACTGAACCAATTCCGGGTTTTTATCCCTATTAATCATTTATAAGTGAAAACGGAAAAAGAGGGCTTGAGGTCATATTCTACCACTGTGATTGATGTTTGAAACCCATCCGACAGTAACTGTAGTGTGTCTAGGCTGGTATACACGGTTCTGGATATTGTCGTTTTATTTTGTGGCATCAAAAGTATAACTGGGTCGCAGGATAGACGCACATCACAGTATAGTCACGTATAGTCAAAAGTGGGGGGAAAATAAAAGTAGGACGGCAAGCTGGAATTACAAGTTTCTCGTGGCTCGGCAATTAATTTTACATGAAAAGATGAGGCGGAGATGCAGAATGTAGTTTCGCTCTCAGCTGGCTTTAGAACTTCCCATTTAGATATGTGACATGGACCAACTCAATCTGTACGGGAGATGCTGTGAAACATGTGTTCAGTGTGTGTGTGTTTGTGTACCTGGGTGTCTCCCGCACCAACACGGCGCGGTGCAGCTGCCTCTGGATGTGCGCGTGGCGAGGCCCGCACGGGTGCACAAACGGGTGCACGGCGACCAGGACGAACCCCTGCGCGTAGAGCTCTCTGACCTGCACGGGCAGCTCCCGGACCGAGGAGAGACAAAGGACGGACGACACCGGCACCTCTGCGGACGGAAGAGGAAGAAGAAAGGTTAACACACGATAAAGCCTAATTGGGTAAAGGTAAAGACAAGGAGATAATGGGGTGTAAAAGGGCTGGAAAGGTGCTTATATCTGTGTATAAAGGCCACGGGGTGGGAGAAAAAAAATGAGAGAAAGGACAAAAGGTGTGAGGGAACAAAGACCAAGAGCATGTTTCATTATGGTAATTCCCACTGAGCAACAACACATGGCATCTTCACGCTAAATCTGAAACTAATTACACTGCTACTATTAGGCTCCGTCCTCACTGTCACGGTCTGGCTCTTAGCACGAGTGCGCCGAGCCTTCAAGCATGGACAGATGCCAGTACGTGCTCATCCGTGTCACACACACTCACTCACACACGCGCGCGATTTTAAACACATCTTCACCTCAACACCAATGGATCACATCCCCCCCCCCCCCAAAAAAAAAGCTGCAAAGGCAGTGCTTTCACACACATTTTTTGTTTTGTTTGTTTTTTTGCAGCGGTGGGGGCTGTGCGATATTTGTGAGAACAGCCCCTCTGCGGGTCGCTAGATTGTAGTAAAAAGCTCAAAGCTTTTAAGGGGGAACACGTGCATCCATAGCTGTGTGCTCCTGTATCACTGAGTGAAGCCAGGTGTGTCTGTGTTTTTTGCTTTTGTGTGTGTGTGTGTGTGTGTGTATGCGTGTGTTTGCTTGCTTGTGTGTGTGTGTGTGTGTGTGTGTGTGTGAGAGAGAGAGGGGGAGGATGGAAAAAGGGATGAGAGAGGTAGAAGGAAAGGGTAGACCGAAAAGAAAGAGTTGGAAGAGAGAGAGAGAGGAGACATAGGGAGAGAGAGAGAGAGAAAGAGGGAGAGAGAGAGAGAGAGATGAGGCTGTCTGTTTGTGCTTGAATGCTTGTCATCCTTTCCCATTCAATCTCATTTGCATGGGTCTGGAGAAGAGAAAATAACCTGAATAAATTAACCACACACACACACACACACACACACACGCACACGCACACAGAAGAAAAAAAGATGTGCAAGCCATCTCATTTTCAATTTGTTCTCCATCATCTGGCGTGTTCACACAAACCCACACACACACACATACACACACAGACACACACACACGATAACCCAGGCCAGCATGCATGG
>CAESWR010000168.1:186483-200891 GCA_903171835.1 Mullus surmuletus | reverse complement strand
ATCCATTATTACTCTGCTTTCTAAAGAAAACTGTTGCTGCAGAACCAAGAAGCAGCTTTGAAAAGACCCCAGGACTTCCTGTTTTTGAGTATCACCCTGTGTCCCTTCAAGATGTTGAGGTTAATCTAGTGGCTTTCAAACAAAGGCAACAATAAAACACATGAAAGCCATTTGACATGTTTGGAGCCCGACACATTCTAGGCACCAGCCTATGGATAGGATGATAGGACACACATGCACACACTGCAACATTAATCTATATGTTCTGTTTTTCTCTGTTGCTTCAATAGGTTTGTTTTTTTAAGCTGTGAAGAAAAGAAATAAATATCACTCTGCCTTAGTTGTTTATTTGGAGATGAGTATTAGATATAATGGGTGTAATAACAAGTTGCTATTAGGTGACAGTACATAACAAGTCTGATATTGACTGATGACTTTACTTTCTTGTGTGATTCTGGGTCACTTGCATTTTATTTCTGTCTTCATTTCATGCTACTTTAAGTATTATTGAAGGGTTAAAGGGTTTTATTGCGGTCTATTTGTATTTGCTTTGTTTCAGCTCATAAAAAGATGCACTCTTGTTTTCTGCCTGTGATTGGGTTTTTTTCACTCAGAATGAAAGGATGCAACACATTTTATTTCCTTAAATTATGAAGCAGATGTAATATTTCATTATATATCTGTATTTTTACTTGTATTTTTACTCAAAAGCAAAAACCCAAAACCCAAAACAATATCTTAAGGGCAAGATGGATAATTGATGCCTGGCCGGCCCCACTCCCCCTGACCAATATGGCGGCTGCGTCGACGCAACGAACAGCGGCGGCCCCTTTTTTGGAAGGGCCACCTCAGGCCTCAGGCGCCGCCCACAGAATAGCTGAGCTTTCCTCACAAGGTGTTGTGTTGCCATGGAGACGATCCCAGATGGGATCAACACCGTCTCAGCTACGGGACGGCTCCCTTAGCGCAAACACTAAACTTCCGCTAGCTTCAAGTAGCGTTAAACAATAGGTCACTGGCAGATTTACGATGGGGGAGATACACTTCTGCAAGGAACCAGCGTTTGTGGCTTTGACATTTGACCTCCACATCACAGGTGAGATTTTACCACTTACTTTATGGGTTGAACTTAAAAAAACTGCACCCCAAGTACCCTATTAGTGGCACAACTTTCTTAATTTCAATCTCTATTAACACAAAATGAGAATCAAAAGCATACAAATTACTTTTGTGCATCTGAAAACGGTGTATGCAGGTGCATTTAAACATTAAGTGATAACAAGTTGATTTTAAATTAAATTTTGCTTCAAATCCATTGCAAGAAAGTTGTATCAAAGTACGTTTACCTTTACATACCTAATATCAGTTATATTTTCTTTCGTTTCAGTAGCTGGAAGATGAACCTTAACCTTGTAATCTCCTTAAGACCTTAACTGGTTGAAGCAGGTTTTACAGACACATACCACTTGCTTTGCATGGTAAGATCATCTTTCACCTGCTTTAATGAATATAAGGGCCTGTTATTACACTGAATAATTTACTGTGATGTACAAATAAAGGAGATGTTAAGTGTGTTACATTCTACAGATGGAGACTGACACCGTGTATAATGTGAATAACAGTAGAGGTTATCCTTTCCCTCCACTTTTGCCCAAAACAAGTTCAGAGCTCTATCAAGTAAGAATATCAAGTATGAAAGAAAAAAAGTTTCCACTGTATTCCTTAGCTATACCCCAGTGACCTTTGTGTTGTCACCTCAGAGGGTCAAGAGGAGCAATGAGTTCCCGCCCATCCTCCAGCGCAGCTCCCGGGCGGTCCCTTACAAAGAGATCCGTCACCACCGCACCTCCGCCGAGTCCATCGCAAACAACTACAGGCCCCGGGCGCAGGACCTTAAAATCGCCCAGATCAGGCGCAGACCCCAAACTGCCTGCCAGTCCTCGGCTAAACCGGCACGGCTTTGTATCCTTTCTGATATGAAACACTGTTTGTGTGTGACGAATTCAACCTGTACAGTCTCCTCGCTTTGAACAATGATAATTCAGAATAACGCTGTCGCAGTGTACGGTATGGACGATTATCGTGGTATTGAAAAAATGGAAATTCAATATCATGTTAAAAATGTGCATATGATGTTATTGTGAAAATAGTGTCCCTCCTGTAGCCCCCCAAGTCCCAACCCCTCCCCCTTCCTAGCCGACAACTATAATTGAGTGTAATCATACTTTTTGTATGCAGTTGTAAAGTTACTGTTTTCATATTGTTTTTATACCACCTTTGACAGGTCTTTTGATTGTAATTAATCTGCCAAAACTAAAGAAAAAATCATAGAGTTCAAAATCAATATCATCGATTGCACCATTATTATTTGAATTTTTGTTGATATCGTGAGATTATCGTCATCGTGACATTTGTTGGCAGGTGTGACCTTAATGAAGCTTTCAGCAACTGCACGACCAAGAAAAACAGTTGCTCTGAGGAGGAGGTGAGTGCACGATGATTTATAAATCAGCAATACCTTACTGTGTCTGATAGGAGTTTATCTTTTACCATCTTCTCCCAGTGCTGTATCGCCTCGCTCTCCCGTGTCTATTGGTGCTCGAAATGCTCTTGTCCCCGTCAGCAGCAGACCGCTGAGTCCCACAGAGCAGCTGGACATCATGCGCAGCCAAGAGGAGAGACGGAGGATCTCTCAGGGAGAGCCCACGCAGAGAGACCTGGAGGCAAGTGTCGCTCAGTCATTATTATTATTATTATTATCATTATTATTATTGTTATTATTATTGTCCCCATGGAGAAATTCATTCCACAGCACCGTCTCCATTCCACAAAGTCCACTACAGTATAACATAAAGCAGGACACTCAGTAAAACACATAAAGACACACATTTGACAACAGCAGCATTAAACATTGAGCCGAGTCCACTCTATGACCCTTCTACCGAGGCCTTTCGTTAAGGGCAGCTATGGCAGCAGGTGTCAGGCTTTTCCCGAAGCGAGCCCCTCTACACCTCAGTGCTCCGTGTCTTCGCCCTGGGGGGATTAGGGCGAAGTGTGTGTTTAATGGATGTGTGATGTCCTGTTCTATTGTGGTTGCGATGCGTGTTATGGCCCTGTTGTTGACATCTGTTAGATTTGGTGTGGAAAGACGGATTATTCTGGAAGCTCTGGTGGCTATACATGTGAATTTAGCCTTATTTTGAACAGATAGAAGTTTGGATTGGATCATGCAGCGGGAGGAGATCGGGGGCAACATGGAGTCCTTTTAGTTTGCGGATGGCTGACAGTCTTTGTTGACTCCTTTTCTGAGTGTCACTGGTGTGCTGGTCCAGGATGAATTGATTGGCCGGTGTAACCCCAAGGTATTTAAAACTGTCGACGATTCCCACTGCTTTATCATTGACGAGGATGGGATGCTGCGATGAGGGGGGGCTGGTTATCACTTCCTTTGTTATGGTGATGATGGAGGTGATTATCCTCACATCTGTGAGCAGAGCTAGTATGGTTGTGTCGTCTGAGTATTTGAGGTATCTGTCAGTGGGTGATGGGCTGATGCAGTCATTGGTGTGTAGAGGAATGGGCTTAGTACATAACCCTGTGGTGCTCCTGTGTTGGTTGTGATTATAAATGATGCCCACCCGGACCGTTTGCAGCCTGTCACATAAACAGCTATGGATGAGATGGATCAGACGTGAGTGGACCTTGATTTATAATGATTTTGACCCACTTGACACACTGACTTCTCTAATGCAGAGGTATCTGTACTACATCAACATCGGTGTCCCCAACTCCGCGGTGGTCCCGCCGCCGCATCAGCTCATGAACAAGATCATGCACCGTCTGCCTCTGGATCCAAGGAGCACGGGTGAAAGAATCCGCATCATGATGGCCAACATGGAGGAGGAACTCAAAAGAGACCATTACTTCAGTCTGAAAAAGAGCACAGGTGTAAAACCATGACGTCATCCTCAGCGCTGAATCGCAGCACCGTTCTAAATCTTCCCCCTTTCCCCCGCATCCCATCCTGCTAGTGGACTACATTCTGATGGACCCCTCTGAGCGGCGGCGGCTGTCCATATCCAGCATCCCGACGCCGTCCCCCGGGAGGGTGGTCCGCGCGCCGGTGCCCTGGGCCGCCACCTACAGGGAGGCCAAGATGTGGCAGAGCAAACATCTCTTCACCACCAACGGGATGATGCTGCTGCTGCAGGACGTCTGGCTGGAGAGGTGATACGGACACATCGGCGCTCAAAGTGTTGAGTGACGGTTTCCGTATGAATAAATTACAAATCATATCGAGTGTCAGAAGTGCGCTGACAGAAATGTGATATAGTTATAACCCTGCTTGTGTATTTGGTGTATAGTTCTTGAAGCCATTGTGCGCATTGTCTCTTTTTCTTCTTTCAGCTTTTGCTCCCTGAGATTTGTCCGTCTCGAGGACCTCTCCTCCGCCAGCCTCCCCCTCTCGCCGTTCAGCTTTGAGGACTTTGTGCGCGGACAGTGCCGGACCACCAGGGACCAGCTGCTCCAGAGGTCGGTGACTCCTCCACGCTTTGCTCTCCCGGAGCCAAGCGCACCACAAAGGCGGCTAATCCTGCCGCCGGCACAGGCTCGTGTTTCGGCTTGTCCACTTTGTCGGGGCCGTGTCACGCTGCCCTTCGGGGGATTGTTTTACACGCTGGCTCACTTCACAGTTCCACCGCTCTCCTTTGTTGTGCCCATGTTTTACAGCCCGGCCCTGGTAGCAACACTGTCGGGCTCCATCAGTGAAATATGAGCTGGTTGTATTTGTCAAAATAACAAAAAACAAAACCGACGGCTGTGTGTTTGTTTCGGTTTTCATCATTTTTTGTACCTATTATTCAGCTGCAGCCCCGTTTCCAAAGCTAGTCACGAGCAGTCTTTTTGGCAGATGTAAAGGGATCAGCTCTGTGTCGAAAAACAGTGAATAGAAAATGTCTTTTTAGCAAACTACCGTATTGACCCGGTACTTAATTTGGGGAATTCGTCTTTGTTTGATGAACACTTCACAGTTAACCAACATACTGATTGAACTACTTCACATCAAATCAAGACCCAAAATGATACTGGTCACTAAAATTACACAAAAATCTGAATAATTCAGACCTTTCTTAATTAACCCGGGGTTCAGAGGGTGATAATAGCTTTGTGCAATTTGAAATTCAAAATAACCTCCTCAAATAAAGTTCTGAAACGAACTCATCATTTCTCTCCTCTACTAATACCGATTGGTGTTGTATTTTAAACTGTTGGAAAGCCTGATTAGTCACCTTTACAACAAACTTGTAGGGATCGTGCATTTGTGGAAAGCACAACACAACTAAACATGTGGGTAACGCCCCCCAAAAATGACAATCCTTTGGTATTTATACATTACAAATAGCAGGATTTATCTTCATGCAGCAGCCATGTTAGATCAGCTGTAATACAATTCTGCCCAGTATGAACGATGCATGATAGAACGGCAGCACTTTGGTCGTTTTGTCCCTGACATTTTCCGCCCCTCTCCAGGTGGCTGCCTCGCTGCGCCTCCCTCTTTCAAACCTTCAAGGACCTGTGGTTGCCCATTATACCCAGGTGTGAGCAGGGGGCTTCGCTTTGCCTCCAAGAGTTCTTCGGCTGTGTAGCTGCTCTCATGTCCCAGCAGCTCCGAAACATGGTGACCGAGTCTTTACGGGACCTGTTGTGTTTCCTCGCTGAGCACGAGGTTTGAGCTTCTCATCCGAGCGGACACACACACACACATACACACACACACACACACACACACACACGCTCAAAGCACCCTTTCTCACACTCCCGTTGTCTGTGTCGTTCAGGAGGGCAACGATTTTGCCGAGACATTTGATGAGCTGGAGTACGTCCGGCCTCCGCTGCTGCTGATGACGCTACAGGTGGAAGAGCCTCGCATCACCTTCAGCCCGAGCTTCCAGGAATGCTGGGAGCTCGTCCACGGAGCCTTCATGGAAATTATCAAGAGCGCCGAGAAGCTCCCGCGGGTACGGTCTCCCCTCAGCACCACCAGTGATGTCATCGAGGGGTTGCCTTTAGGGCTGGGCAATTAATCAAACTATAATTTCGATCACAATTTTGGCTTCCATCAATTATGAGGCCAACATAATCGTGCCAGGTGCTGGAGAAAGTTTTAGATGTTCTGGAAGAAGTTTTAGATGTTCTAGAAGAAGTTTTAGATGTTCAGGAGGAAGTTTTAGAGCTTCTGAAGAAGGTTTCAGGGGCTCTGGAGGACGTTTTAGTGGTTCCGGAGAAGGTTTTAGAGGTTCTGGAGAAGGTTTCAGGGGTTCTGGAGGACGTTTTAGTGGTTCCGGAGATGGTTTTAGAGGTTCTGGAGAAGGTTTCAGGGGTTAAAAATGACAGAACCTTTTTCACACTTGTTTTTAATTTGTTTTTCAGTTGAATTATATTTAAAGTTCAAGGAAATCCAGTGTTAAAAAGACATTTTTAAAAAAGTTCACTAAATGCATGATGTTTCTGAAGTCAATGAGTAATTGTATTAACTAATCGTGATCTCAATATTGACCAAAAATGATTGTGATAATGATTTTTGCCATAATCGAGCCGCCCTAGTTGCCTTTATTGTTGTCTACAGCTAACTTGCGTGTGACCGTCTCTTGGCCAGGTTGAATGCAGCCTCTTCCCCGATGTGAAGAACTTGTACCTGCACACGGTCCGTCCTGATGAGGCGCTGGTTGCAGACGTCGTCAGCAAAGCCAAAGACATCTTCTACAAGAACACTGTTGGACCCGAGAAGTAACAAACATCAAATGAGATTTTTTTATCTCCTGGACTTGCAAGTGTAGAGGAGGCGTCCTGTAACAGTAATAAGGCTTTTCGTCTTTAAGGTATTTGCATGTTTACAAGAAATACACCAATCTCCTGGACAACACAGCCAAGCAGGACATCACAGAGTTCCTGAATGTGAAACACTCGCTACGGGGATTTACCAAGGCAGGAAAATCTCTCCAGCTCATATCTGCGCCTTTTATTTCTTTTTTACAGCTCCCTTCTTGCTTCCTCAAACACGATTCCACCGCAAAAACAAAATTAACGCCTTGTTGTTCCTCTCTGATTCTATAGAAAATCCAGGGTATTAACGCTCTGTGGCGGGAGATCGCCTCACAGCGTGTCACAGCGCCCTTGGCCCTGTTTTGTCTCGACGCCGGCGGTCTGAACGAAGACTTGTGCAGCCGCGCCCGAAGGCTTAAAGACATGATTACCTCGTTTGAAGCGCAGGAGAACCGAGAGCTCAATAAGAGGTGGGAGCAAAATCCCTCTGACTTTAAACGAAAAACAATATATCAGTTTTGTTTACAAAGTGTAGAAAGTTTGGGAGGTTTAACTTTATATTTTTTTAATCTAGCACTGTACTTGGATTTTAGCTGTACTGTAATGAAACAAGGCTGTCATATTAAGTTTGCACCTCAAAATTAGGGTAATCAAGATAAAGTCGCAGTTATCATGAATTTCCAAATACAGTAAAAATAGTGTGACGTTCTGTGTTGCACAAACTCCAAAAGTGCTTGATTTAACCACATTTTGCTTATTCTTCTTCATTTTTTGCTTCTCTTTACAGGATCTGTCGGAAATACGAGGAGATTTCTGAGACCACCAGAGCCTCCCCAGAATCCACGGAGAAGCTGGTGTCTCTCAACGAGTTCATCTCGCACAGCAGCGATGTGACGGTGCACAAGCTTCTGGACGAGATCGACGAGGCAGCAGAACGCCTCGGCTTCCTCCTGGACCACGCGGCTCTGCCCCGTGTGTGACATCGGCCTTGATATTCCCTAGATTCCAAGTGTTTATTTTTGTATGTACAGTTAGGAAATGGAATAGATAAATAATGCAGACATACCGTACAGTAGAGACATTTTTTTCCTGTTACCCTCTGTAGTTTAGGTAGATAATGGTCTCAGTCACAATTGGGTAAAATAATCCTATTTCTATAAATGTCATTAGACCTTTTTTAAGGGATATTTTCTTTTCAAACACCCCTGGTTGAGAAACACTGAGCAATAGGTACGGTCGCATCATCAATGGAATGAAGGAGTGCTTTTAGTTCTATATCCTGTTTTTTTCCTGCAGCTGAGGATTTGAGGCTGAACTCCCAAGTCTTCCACTGGCCCAACCACATCCTCGTGGAGCTGGAGGACGGCCGAGCTCGCCTGGCCGCCATGAGAGAGCAGACCGAGGATCTGCTTCAAACACGGTTACCAATTAACGTTCTTCACGCTCCTAGCCCCGCCCCTAAGCAGTGACCTGAGATAATCACCAATATATGTCCACTCTCAATCGCAGGATGGAGAACTTGGCAGAGAGACTGGAGGTTGCGGACAAGCAGATCCAAGCCTTCACTAAGAAAGACGTCATCAGCGCGGAGGAGGTGAAGAAGAACGTGGAGCATCTCGGTGAGATCACGGCCGACCTGGAGGCCTCTCTCCGAGAGCTGGAGGTACCAGAGGAAGTGCAGCCTCGCAGCTAAAACACGTTTTTGTTGTTTGTTTTTTTTGCCTCAAGTGTGTTTTGTTAAGCAGGACATCAACAAAGAGCAGACTTTGCTAGAGCACGACCCCACCGAGTTCCCGAAGCTGGAGGCCCTGATGGCTGACAAGCAGCCGTACGAGCGTCTCTGGATCACGGTGCTGGACTTCCAGAGCGGGTCGGAGGCGTGGATGAACGGTGGGCTGAGGACCATCTTCACAATCTGCACTAATTACGTGAAAAAGCATATTAATACAATTCAATTCAATTCAATTCAATGCAACTTGATTTGTCCCGAAGGCAATTCAGTTTGACAGCAATACACATGTGGTCATGTTGCTCAATGATAGCTAGGGCTCGGTATCGGTACTTGATACCTTTCAGGTTTTGACTGAAACAACCCAGTACCAAGTAGTATCGAATCTGCGCCTGTCAAACGATACACGCAATTGGTTGTTTTTGTACCCAGATCTTGGAAAAAAAAGGCTGTTTCTATGGTTTTACTCGCAGCCAATCACCACAAGCATAGTTTGAGCACTTTCAAAATGTGCTGGTGTAAAAATCTTTTGAATAGGGAGGAGCGGTGACATTTGCACAACTCATTGCTTTCTATTTGCATAATTCTTATTGAATGGAGTACTGAAAAGTATCAAATGAAGTACTCAATTGGTCTCGGTATCGTTTTACTGGTATCAGTACTTTTATCGAAAATCTTTAAACAATACCCAGCCCTAATGACCCTTTTGACCCAAACGGAGGGCAAGTCCTCTCGCTGCACCTCACTTATTTTGGAACACACACTCACAGTAGGTTCAGTGAGTTTTTGTCCTTTACACACATGCCATTAAACCAGCAAATAAGTAAGAAAGTTAAAGAGTTTCGATAAAAGACAAGCACCGTATCCTCCTGCTTGCATTAAAACAGTTCAGCCTGGTGTTTTCACTTCAAGGTCCTCTGCTGCAGCTGGATGTCGCGAAGATCTCCGATGAGCTGGACGCCATGCTGACGACCGTGCACGAGCTGAGCGCGCTTTTCTACGATCTGCCCGGCCCCTCTCGCGTGGCCAAAACCTTCAAGGGAAAGATCGAGAAATTCAAACATCATCTTCCCATCCTGAAGATCCTGCGCAGCCCCGACATGAGGGAGCGCCACTGGGAGAAGGTCAGGCGAAGGCTTCTCCCCCCTCCCCCCTTTCTAGCTCCCTCACATCTGCTGACACGGCTTCAAACCGGGCGTCTGCTTCACTTTGTGAGCGACGAAGGTCCTCTGATCAGCAGGAACAATTCATGATGCTGTTGTCCGTCCTACAGATGAGCGGCGTGGTGGGCTTTGATGTCAGACCAGATGTGAGCAGCTCGCTGGTGAACATGTTGGAGCGAGGTCTCTCCAAGTTCTCTGAAAAGTGAGTGCTTTCACTAAGCAGCATGGATACAATCTAAGAATCCACTAGTATAAAACTCAAAATGTTGGTTTTTTTCCATACTGTAGGTTGGAAGAGGTGGCAGAAGCGGCCAGAGAGGAGTACAGTCTGGAAAAATCCATGGAGAAGATGAAAACCGACTGGGCCGAGCTCAGATTCTCTTTCGCTCCTTACAAAGACACTGTATGACAAACTTACTCTTTATGCACGCAAACACCCGATAACACACAAATCATGTGTGCGATTGTTTTTCTCACAGGGTGCCAACGTTGTATCAGAAGTGGATGCCATTCTGGAGCTTCTGGAAAATCACATTGAGGAGACGCAGGCGTGGCGAAGATCTCTGTTCATTACTCCCATAGAGAGTGAGAGTAAGGTAAGGAGTACCTCGGCGATTAATCGAATTTTAATTTCAACCACAATTTTGGCTTCTAACAATTATGAAGCCAAGATAATCAAGATAAAACGATTATTGTAGCAGGTCCTGGAGAAGATTTTAGATGTTCTGAAGAAGGTTGGTTCTGGAGGAAGTCTAGGGGTTCTGGAGAAGGTTTTATAGGTTAAAAATGATGGAAAGAGACCCTTGTTAATCTTATTTCATGCTTATTTTTAATTTGTTTTTCAGTTGAATTATATTTAAAGTTCAAGGAAATCCACTGTTAAAAAGATTTTTGTTGAAAATTGAAGATTTTGTTTTACTAAATGCATGATGTTTCTGAAGTCAATGAATAATCGTGTTAAATAACCATGATCTCAGTATTGACTGAAAATAATTGTAATTTAGCTTTTTGCCATAATTGAGCAGCAAGAGAGGCATTATCAGCCATGTTTCGATGCTGTTGGGTTGCAGCAAATTATTCAGTTCCACCTCCTGTGTGAGATGTTGCTATTTTTAAGGTGCTTTCGACTCCTCTTCCAGCAGTGGGAGGAGCAGCTGCTGAGCACGCGGGACGTCATCAACGCCATGTGGAGATGCCAAACCGCTTGGCTCTACCTGGAGCCCATCTTCAGGTCAGACGACGCCGCTGCGCGGATGCCCGAGGAGGCTCACAAGTTCGCGGCGGTGGACAGCTGCTGGAGGAGCATCAGCGGCGAGGCGGTGAGACTGCTGCGCCGCACGCACTCCTGTTTCACTCTGCTTGGCTTCACTTGATGTGGTGAGACTTTGCTTTGGCTGGACTGTCCCGGTGCAGGTTAAAGACGAGCGCGTGCTGGTGGCGACCGGCCGGCCCGACACGCTGCAGCGGCTCCAGGAGTGCAGTGATCTCATCGACGACATCCAGAGAGGCCTGAAGACCCACCTGGGAGAGAAGACGGCCCCTGCTCCAACCTTCTAACTGTCTCAGATTTGAGTTTCTGCTTTTTGTTTCAATATTCTGCCTTGTTCAAGTGTGAAAGGATCGAACGCAGGACTGTGTCAAGGCCTGCTTCAAAAGTGAGGTGCATCACACAGATCGCACACACTCTTTGTTCATTTATTCGCACTGTAATACAGAGACAATAACATAGACATAGATACAAGAAATGCCTTATTATAAAATCAGTATAGAATTAATAGTAAGTGAAGTGTGAATGAAAAAATGGTGTAAAAGGAAGCTATGGGATCTCGGTGGTCTCACTTTTGCTCTTTCACCGGTCACTCTCGCAAATGCTTTCATCAAAGCAAAACAGAGAAACGACAACAATAAAAAAATGTCAGTTGCCATAATAAGTAGCAACCAAAGAGCAACAAAAATACATACATTGCCAAATTCTCTTCTTTTTTTTGTGAGAAACACATACAAATAGGAATAATAGAAGTAGATTTGCAGGGAGGAATATACTTTTTACACTTTGAGTTTGTGGGAAAATTACCAGACTTCTTTAATGCTGCAAATCAAATCCTCTTCACTGTATTACCCCGATATACTGTTTGATGAGTTATTGATCCGATAGGAATAAAATAAGATTTTAGATTTTTGCAAATAGTTGAAAGCCATTTACAGTATTAACAGTATTGAAATGTTTGCTGATTACTCACTGCATAGTATTGATTTACTAAAAAACATAAACTGAACTATATGAGGAGTGCCTTTCGTCATATTGTCCTTAAAGCAGATTAAAGCAGACGCTATATAGAAAAATGACTCTGTCTGGAGGGGAATGATTTGTGCTGGTTATATTGTTGTGTAGATGGCATTGTTGACATTGGTCCTGAGAGACTTCAAGGGGATCGCTAAGCATAAGTACGCCATTAGAATCAAGATGGCCATTGCCCCGCGGCGAGACGTTTTAATGAAGTTCACAATATGAATGATTGCTCACTGTCCGCAGAGGACAGCGCGCACATTAAACCTTTAGTTGGGGGTGGAGACAATCCTCAGACCTAATCAGAGAGAGGATTTCTGGATTCGCACACTGAATGCTTAAGTATCCTGGTCTTAATGGGGATATTGATCTCTCCAGGTTTCTTATTTTTATATTTTATTCATGTAACTTGATTTGTAATTACAATGTCTTTCCGTTGATTCACTCGTCATTTTTTCCTTTTCTCTCCGTCTTTGTTTGTGCCACTGCATTATATTTTGTTTCTGCTTGACTTCTGTTTGTTGCGTTGTTGTGTTTCTCAGTTGGCTGAAGAAAACACACCCGAGTTGCATTTTAAACCCCCAGCGAAGACCCAATGCTCAAAAAAATTCCCTTTTTTTAGCATCCATACTAGCCTTCCAGGAGCCTTTTTGGAGAACTCTGGCTACTTCTATCACTTGATAGCACAGATTTTTCCCCCCCTGCTTCCATAAGTCTTAGCAGAAAATTAGAGGGTTTGATTTATGAGGGTTTGGATAAAAGCTACATAATGGCCTCATTAAAAAACTTTTAAATGTTTTTCCTGGAGATGCCAAAGAAGAAATTGGTGGGCGATTTAGCGGCATGGCCAAGTTGTTATTTGTATGTCTTATCTTTTTGGGCAAGAGAAGTAGATCTGAAACCTTCGACTCACCAACTGCTAAACTCCACACACGTTACTTTCACTGCACTTAAACCTCTGCAGTGATTTTCCCTTCCTCTTCGATATTCGCGATCATTACTTGCGCTTAACATGGCCGAATTACTGTCCTTGCTAAAGAGATCTATGGTGCTTAACCTCTTCCCACTGAACTGTGAAAAAACGCGCACACAATGTGGCCTTCTGGCGGCATTAATGACACTACGGTTGTTTTTGTGTTTGTTTTTAACTTTAGGGAACTCTTTCGTGATTTCCCAGTTCTTTCACATCCCATCAGTGCCCTGATTTGAACTCTCACTTAAAGCCTTTGTCACATAAACACCTGACTTCTTCCACTAGATGGCTGCTGTCATTTTAAATAAACTATCACCGCCCACACGAGGAGTAATTAGAGTGTGTAAAGTGTAATAAGATAACCTCATTATATATATTGATGGCAGAGGTGACAATTTGCCTGAGTCATATACCCATTTTCATCAAGGACGGGGGAAAAAAGAGTTGAGGAGTTTTTGCTGACCCGCCCGTGTTGGTACTTCATAGCAGTGCTGACATCACAAAGGATAATCAAGAGAGCAATCGCCTTCTGGATGGAGCTCTGCTGACTCTGCCCAGACGGGCCGGAGGCCTGGCTCTGCCTCCTCAGGTTTGCAGTCTGAAGGCTTTGATCTCAAAACGTCAGCTTAATCTTTTCCCTCTGAGGAGATATTACAGGCTCATCCTCCACAATGCTCAGCTTGTAAACGGAGGCCCGCAATATAGTCACAACAGCAGTTTGTCCATTCATCTCCGCCAGATAGGCTTGAGAATTCATTTTCATTAATACTTTAATCAGTCGCACAAGCGCTGCCCCCTAAGTCTGGTTAAAAATCCGCAAAGCTTCAAAGGGCCAGATTGTTGCTGTCCGCCTGCTGAACCTGAGAAAGTCCTCGACGTCGCACAAGTGGGCGAGGCGGCAGCCATGTGCGCGACAACTGTGGCGCCATTTGCACTGCGGGTGTCGCGTTCGAATCGCCACAGAGTGTGACGGAGGAGCACAACATGTTTGAAGTTGACTACTTGCCAAACAAGCATTTTACATTCAGATTGTGTCACAAAGTGGTCACTGCTGATGCACTGATTTGTAGTGGGATCTCTGTTTACAACTGTGTTGATAACAGTCAACCTACCATCTCTACCATCTTCTTCCTGGACTGCCTGCCTGAAAGTGCGCCATCTCCGGTTTTGAAGTTGTTCATCCAACATTTGCTTTCGGTCAGTAAATAATCACAAAAAAAGGCTGTGTGGACATGATGTAGCAGATTTTAAACTTGCTGCCTGATTCGGCGGTTTAACACTAGATGGCAGCAGAGACAAGCCGGAATTCCAAGTTGTAATTGATAGATGAGTGAAAACGACAGACGGCAAACCACTCCTCTCCATTATTTTGGAGGTCTGATGGGCGTAAGCAGATTGTAATGACAAAACGGACTGATGCTGGCGCCGGCA
>CAESWR010000168.1:66841-79256 GCA_903171835.1 Mullus surmuletus | reverse complement strand
AGAGGAGCTTCATCGCTTAACGCTGGCAGATTCAGGTCTGGTTCTTCTCACCGTCCTTTGGTTTTATTTTGAAATATGACCTTTGTGGCATTAATGTTGTGATGTTTTATTTATCGAGCAGATTCTCCGACGTCTCCAGCCAGGAGGTCCGAACCTGCACAGTGAAGAACTCAAGACACGACTAGACGGAGCTCGACAGAAACTGTATCTCTTCAATAGACGACATAGGAAAGAAATAATCATCACAACGTAGTAAAATCAGGTGTTGTAAAAAAAATAAATAAAATGTACGTCAGGATAAAAATCAAGGCACTTTACTTCATTTAATAAGAATTCAGTGGATGCATGCCAAAAAGAATTTAAAGGAAAAATCTTTTTCAACTTGAAAACTTTCAGATCCTCCCGATCTGAAAGTTCTCGTATCAAAAGTGAATATTTTAACTGTGTAAAATGTTCTTTTTGATATGCTGCCACCACCGAGGAATGCTTTTAATTTTGTGATATTTTTTGACAAAGTCAGAGAACTACTGTTTGTCCCCTCCTCTGTGTTTGTAAATGTCCCTGCTCAGCAGTCCTGTGGAGTGTGTTTTCAGTGGCCTTCTGTATGGAAATAAATTTAGTGTGCCAAATGATTTATTACAGACACACAAATATGTTTGATCTCACTCGTGCAAGCCTGTGAGCTCCAAAAGGTTTACTTTGAGTGGATTTAATCAAATATTTTTCTCAAAAAAAATAAACTTTATTTTAACCACACATTTGCAGGTTTATTTATTGGTTTTCACACTTGAAAAGGGAGCAGCATTTACACAGTAATACAAGAAAATGAGCAAACTTTTTCTCCCAGAAGAAGAAAAATGAATGAATAGACATTTTATAATTGACAAAAAGAAATAAAATACACAAACAAATTAATTAAAACAAACATGAAAAAATGGGCATAAAAAACAAATAAGGTGTGCGAAAAAACCATGCACTTGTGCACAAGCCCCGTGACGTACTTCCGTTTTCGCCGGAGATCGGCAAAGGCATTTCCGGTTTACTTCCCCCTCCACTCATTGAGCGGGAAAATCGAGCAGCGTCAACACGGGAGCGCTGCAACTCTACGAACAAAAAAGAACGAACTATAATGTCAGGGTTGCTTTCAAGTTTCACAAAATGGTGAGCGGAGATAATAACCGCTGTTTGAACCGCTTCAAGTCGCCATAAAAGCGAACTGAGCTCCCACCGCTTCCCGACACACACCGGAAGTACTTCGCGCCCACTGGCTTCGGAGGACGACCTGTTCATCTTCAACATACAAGGTATGACATGTTCTGTCTCATTTTGCTACCATGTCAGATCAAGCTGCCGCTGTTACCGATAGACGCGTCTCTTAACGTAACCCTACACTTAGCTTAACCCTTAATGTAGCCCTTAATTTAACCTTAGGGCGTAGGGCGCATGCGCAGAACCAGAAAGTAGCCAAACACCGGCTCGTGTCTTTCTGATAGCAGGGATTGGCCAGCAGAGGGCACTGTCACGCAGTTGTGGATGAATGAATGGTGAAACCCATTGCAAATAGAGGAACGTTACCTCATACTTCCAAATTGAGTTGGTAAAATGAGAAATAACACATTTCACGTGGCTACTATGTAGCATTGTGAGAACCATTCTCAAATATCAATTAAAAAAAATAAAAAATACATATTCTTTTCCCACTGACCAGTCTGTTAAAGCTTTAACACGTTAATGGATGCAGTGAAGGATGATGAAGATGAAGTATTTCAGTGAAGGAAGAGCCTCTTCAAACCTTTAAGCCATGACGTGATGATCAAAGGATTCAGGGAGCTTCATAGCTATTTTGCATTGCTTTATTTCCAGTTGAGTCTGGACTCGCTGGCATCTCACATTAATCCCCTCGGAGGAGTTTGTTCATTTATGTGCCATAGAAATCCTCAAACAGAGGATGAAAGTGTTTGGGGCTTTGAACTGTCACTGGTTTTCCTTCAGTTTTCTCAGATGTCGTTTTATACCAAAGTCTAGGGCTATTTTACGTCATCTTTTTGAAAAAAAAAAAATTCACCAAAATGTTGTCACTCTTTGAGCATGTTTGCAGGAATATGGAGGAATTAATAAATTACAATAATAAATTCCTCTAGTTTCAAGAGGGCCTTGCTTGACTGCATGCATTTGGCTCGCGCCCCAATAAAGTGTTCTGCAGTGACATGAATTGCATCTGGATTTTCCATCAACTGTGGAACTCGGTCAATGGTGCCGCCGAACTCCCCAAAAGACCCCCATTGTTTTGGTCTACAGAAAACTCCACAACATAGCCAAACAAAAAAAGCTTTATTGTTATGTTTGATATTCTTAAAGGACAAGTGGTGTGTGGATGTGAAAAGCGGAATATAAAGTGATAATAGGTAACGTGGTGTCGGTGGTGTGTGTGCTAACTACTTCCAGTATCTGAGGTGTCGTATTCTCTATTAAACAACAAATTAAAAAAGAATCCCTTACAAATGTACAGGCTTTATAAAGTACAGATAATATATCACAAAATCCTAGTACAGCAGTGTTTCCTTTTAAAAATGCCCTTGTATCACAAATAACAGCAGTGAATATTGATTAAGCCAAAGCTTAAATCTCTCAGTTGGCCATTGTCATTTCTGTCTGAGACTCACACACACTCTCTCTCTCTCTCACACACATACGAACAAATAAATCCCCGTTTACCATCAATCCAAGAAAGGTAAACGTCTTCACCTTATGCAGCTCATACCTATATAACATTAATATACTGATATTGTAAGAAGTTGAAAGACATTCAGGGAGTATTATTCAAATTCTATCCTATGCAGCTGCAGACATCTTGTTGATATAGTAGCTTGTTGATATACCCAGATTATTGTTGACAAGATGTAGCAGAAATATGGAGTTTTAACTATGAGCCGACACTACACAGGCACTGATGCAGAAATTTGGCGCAGGATTCGTTGAATGCTGCACATTAGGGGTGTAACGGATCACAAAACACTGGCTCGTGTCACTGTTTTGAGCCATGGATTGTTGTTCAAGTCGGCGAAAAGCAGATGCTGTATTTTTCCTTCTGTTTTGTCAGAGTGTAGAGTGAGGAATGTTTCGTGGTGAGGCCGGCGTTCTTGCACATGTGATTTAAACGAGGGCATCTCGCGTTCTTCCAATTGTTTGCTCACCAAAGGGGTGTCCCGATACGATATTGATATCTGTCTGGTATCAGCAAAAAAATATTGGATTGGATTATATCGGCCTGCATCTGAAATCTCCGATACAAGGTATTGAGGTTATTTTTCAGGGTCTTCTTATTTATTTATTTCAATCAATTGTAAAATATTCGTTTGTTTAAGGTATATGTGTGTTGCTGACTATTGTTGTGAGTAATATCACATGATCACGCCTTTTCTAACATTCCATACTACAAAATAAGTAGTAAAAGTATGTATGATTCGTGCTGATATCAGATCAGATCGATATCTGTGTCGGCCGATACTAAAGGCTGTGATATCGGTAATGTATCAGAAGTGAAAAAGTTGTATTGGGACGCCCCTGCCTTTTCTATTACTGCATTCCAAAGAAACACCAGGCTATCATCAATACTCTCACTCCAACTCTGTTTGAGGGAAGTATTACTTTAAAAAAAGAAAAACAGTAGCAGGAAATTTGTCACATTGAAGTTTGCAATTAACCCTCAGCTCTTGTGCGTTGCCAAACCGTGTGTGTGTGTGTGTGTGTGTGTGTGTGTGTGTGTGTGTGTGTGTGTGTGTGTGTGTGTGTGTGTGTGTGTGTGTGTGTGTGTGTGTGTGTGTGTGTGTGTGTGTGTGTGTGTGTGTGTGTGAGATGATCCGCTACACCACTACTTCACATGTAACAGAATGAAAGTTGAAGCAAAAAGTCAGTATTGTGTGTATGATACAAGAGCTCATCAGCTTGTAAATAAGAAACATTTGGCATGCTTTATAGTCGTCCCTCTTAGATGTACATTAAGAAAAGGAAAGGGGATTTTTTTTCTTTTCACATTTCAGTGATGCGTACAAAGCAGGGGTTCAGGCTGCACAGTGGGTCAGGCTCCTTCCTGCTCTTGCAGTGTTTCGTGTATGTTTACAGCAGATATGTGTGTGTGTGTATGTATGTGTGTGTGCGTGCGTTTGTGTGTGCGTGCGCGCGCGCTGATGCTTGCAGTTCTAAACTGTCCTGTCGGCTCCGGAGCGTTTCCGCACCACCTTCTCCTCGTTGACCTGGTCCACAGCCAGGGTCTCCTGCTCGGCCTGCGGCGGCCCCAGGGGGGTGGCGCCGTGCAGGATGCGGGCCACGCCCACGTGAGCCCTGTACTGGCGATCCCGCGCCGGGCTGTGGCGCGGGCTGGCCGGGGCGCCCCGGGGCGGCACAGGGGAGCGTTCCGAGGAAATGGGCGGGATTACGGGGGGCCGCTCTCGCACCACCAGCGGCTCGGGGGAGTCTCTCCCGGCTTGCAGGAAGGGCGTGGGGTCGGGCATGGCGTCCACGCTCTCCCGCAGGACCAGCCGCGGGCCGTCGGCGCCGTGCCGGTAAACCTCCGTCAGCTCCGGGTGCAGCGGCTGGGAGAGGCTCTTCCTCATGTGGCGGCGGGGGGTCTCGGGCCGCCCGTCTTTGGGCGGCGGCGTGGGCTTGTAGGAGGCGGCGGGGCTGCCGTTGGGGCTGACCTCGGAGGAGCTGCCCGCCAGCAGCTTCTTCTTGGTGGCGTGCAGCTGCGAGGTCAGGTAGGCGATGGTGCTGGCGCGCTGCTCCAGCTCGCCCGACAGCACGGCCAGCTTGTGGCTCTTCATCTTCAGCTCCTCCAGGTACTTCTTCTCCCGCTCCTTGATGGTGTTCTCCAGGACGAAGATCATGGCGTTCTTCTGCTCCAGGTCCCTCAGCAGCTCCGTGTTCTCTTCCTCCTTCTTCTTCAGCTGAGCCTCCAACTCCTCACACCGCCGCTGGAGCTCCCTGCATCGGACCTCGCCGCTGTCTGCGCACACACACACAGACACACACACACACAGAGCGGTTAGGACGACAGCTGTGATGTTGGCTACGTTTACATGCAGTCAAATAAGCCTTTTTTGAGCTGAATATTAGCAATAATCCGGTAAACCACAATCCATGTAAACACCAATAAGCCATTTGAATAACAGGACTTTCTCAGAACCTGAATATTCCCCCCGGGTTCCTCCTTTTCTGAGCCAAATATTTGATCGTGTATCCGCCTATCGGGATCTCCCCATCAAAAGGAACATGAATTTATGTAAGAAGGTTTCAATAACCGGAATATGGACCTTAACCCTAATATTGGCTACATGGAAACAGTGACGGAAACGGCAAGGGCAAAGTGGCGAGTGGGCCGGACGACGCAGCCTCGGAAAAATGCTTACACGATGCGGGGCGATTATGAGTACATTAAGAGCAGACGCCGGCTATGAAAAGAGATGGTCTGATCCTGCGGCGGGCAGAAAGCCTCAGTCTCACATTACACCGCTGTAATCTGGTAGAAGGGCAGCGCTGCCTGCCGACCTTCATCACGGCCCCACCCTGCCCCCCCCCATACATCCACCTCTGCAACATCCCAGAATGAAACGCGATCGAAAACAACTCTGTCGCAAAACATGGATGACGAGGAAGACTGTCTTTTTCTGAGGAGGGTGTGTGTGTGTGTGTGTGTGTTTGTGTGTATCAATTTCCAGTGAGAGCAGCTGAGCCCTGCTGCGCTAAGCAGGTTGCAGGCTGTGCATTAGCGCTGTGACAGATAATCTCATTTCCTGCACTCCAATCTCTGAGATGACCCACAATGCTAACATGATAGCGCCTCTGACAATGCAACATGGTGTGTGTGTGTGTGTGTGTGAGTGTGTGTGTGTGTGTGGACAGTGATTTCAGCTAGTGTGAGGAGGGACAGTGGACTCTGAATCAGACCAGTGTTGTGGCTCACGTCACATGGTGTCATGGTCACGGGGGACGGTGGGGGGATGGGCGTCCGGTTATGAGCAGCGGGAGCTCTCATAAAACAGCGAGGAGTCCCACAATGCAGTGCTGGCTGTGTTACCAGGGAGCGGGCGGACCCCTCGGCAACCAAACACACTCTCAGAGTTCAGTCATCAACTGTGTACTTTCATTATTTTAACTGTTTTTGTTGTTCGCTTTAGTGATAAAAATCAGTGAAGACAGTTTACGGGTGCGTCTTAAAAAGATTGCAATATAATCATCATTGGGGAACAAGGAGCCCCGACCATGCAAATCAATGCACTTTTCAGGCGGTCACGTTACCCTCTCATACTTTGAGTGACTATTTTTCATTTTTAACCCTCAAGAGTTCCTGAGGACGTTTTTTGACCATTCAGAGGGTCAAAATCATCCCTACAAAAGAGTTGATATTTGATATGTATCTTTCAGGCTGAAGCTGATTAACAAGACTCATTTAAAGTCCTAAAAAAATGTTAATATATGATATTTTTACAGCAGTCTTCTGGAAGGAGACAGTTTTTGTTCCCAGGAACTAATAAGAGAGTTTGCTATAAAAATCTGTCACTGCAGAAAAAAATATGAATGCCATAAATTCAATGTTGCTGCTAATCATTGACCATCTGAGGCTCTAATGATAATAATAATCATTAAATCCTCCTTTATTTGCATTTTAGGGAAATTACTTGAGTTTTTGTATTTTTTCCAATTATAATACAGTGGAGTTACGTAAACAAACCGGCATTTAGAGGGTTGAAATCCCCCCGGATAATTAATATTTGATATATATATCTGAAGTTGATTGAAGAGATTGACTCATTTAAAGTGGAAGAAATATTAATATATATGTTACTATTACAGCAGTTTTAATGGAGGGGACGTTTTTCATTCTGAGCGATGATTGATAAATGTTTTTTTAAGAAGCTCTTAAGGGTTAATGAGTTGTAAGCCGTAATCACCAAGAAAAAACTTTCTCATGATGATACTTTTTCTCCCCAGATGCAGCTGTAAACTGATATTTGACTCTATTTTGCTCCCCAGGTGACAGCGGAGGAGGAGAGAGGACGACCGGTGACGTCATGCCAGCACCTCGTGTAAGACGGCAGCTTACCTGAAGGATCGGAGCTTCGAACGGTGAGTTCATATGTCAGGTCTGAAAAAAAAAAAAAGAAGCAGAAGGGGTTACTCACACGTCTCCGTCACATGAGACCACAACATCACGCAGCCCGACCGCCAACAGCCAAGCATCGGAGCTTTCCATATGGCAGACGGCTCGTTTAAACAGGATTATCCAGAGTTCAAGGGCAGATTTATGGGCGGGTTAGTCGGGGATACGGATCGGCGGCGGCGTTTGGAGAGGCCGAGCGTTGGTGGCTGGGGGTGTGTGTGTGTGTGTGTGTGTGTGCGAGGGGGGGGGCTGCCCGGGTTGGTGGGGATGGGCGACCACGGGCCAGTGCCCTGCTGATCCAGTGGATCTAAGGCACCTTGTCAATGTGACATTTCTCAAACTGGCTACATTTTATTTATTTTGTGTCATTTATCCATCTATTTTTTTCTCCCCCTCTCTCATACTTTCATTAATTTTCTAAAATGCCACTTATTTACCCACCCGCCCCTCCCACAGCCTTCGTTCTGTTTGCTTTCCTATTTGTCTTCTTTATCATTACCATTATGACTGTTTCTATTACTATTGCTGTCACGACTACTATTACTCATACTGTTGTCATATTGTTATTATTCATTAGTTTCTCTCTTTGCTGCTGCTATCATTATTACTGCTATAACCACCATTTTTATTATTACGTAACCTGAATTACACACACACACACACAACCTTGTTGATACTTTGTATGTCCACTATGTTGCTTGCCTCGTATTCCGCAATGAAAAATATATGAGTGGCCGAGGATCTTACGTGGCTCCTCCCAAACAAGAGAGGATCCACGTATCCTCTCTTGTTTAGCCGTCTGTCTGTCTGTCTGTCGGCGGTGCGATGATCGATACAGGCTTGTGCTGTCTTGCGTCAGTGCAGTGCGGCGTGCTCTCGCGCTCGAGTGCCCTTCCCATAAGTCATCACTCTCTAAAAGCACCACAGCGTCTCACTGTCTTTTACAACTTCAAAGACTCCGGCGGACGGATGGCGGCACAGGAAAGGCAGCAGTCGCGTCAGTGTAACACAAACAAAGACTCATTAATGACCGGGTATCAAAGCCGCCGCGTGTCCTCCGGCGGGACCGTCTGTGTCAGAATTCTGACATGGGTGCGTCTTTGTGGCCCCGTGTGGTTCTGTGGCAGCGTGCCCACCTGTGCACTGCTGCTGTAGTCTGCGGATCTCGGCGTGGAGCCCCTTCAGGGTGTTGGCGTGGTCCTGCTGGAGGAAGAGCAGGTTCTTCTGCGCACTGTGCAGCTGGTTCTCCAGTGTAACATTAGCTGACGCCATGGCTGATTCTGTCCACACACTCCAGCCTGGCGGGCGACGGGAAACAGACACACAGAGTCAATCAAGGCATCACTTTTCCTGCTGGGATAAAAAACCATTCCTTGTAATGCCAATTTTATACATTTTAATAGTATTTTGCGAATATAAGAACAATCAAATCTAAGTGAAAATATATTTAAGGTATACTCTTTCATCATAATACGGTTAACATACTAGAAAATGACTCATTACGGTTTTTGTTGCATACTTTGTCACAAATTAAAATTCAAAACTACACTAAAAATACCCCACTTAGCATTCATATAAATGTATATTTTGACCCGTCAGAACAAAGGCTTTAAATTACTCACAACTCGCATTTCTGTTTTTCAACTACATTCCTTCACTACACACTGAAACCAGTTCCTGAATCCAGATATACTCACTTTTCAAAAAGGTCCACACTTAGACTTATATAATCTCAGGAAACGTGTCACAATTAATAAGAAATGTCAATAACGGAGCGAGAGCAACATGTGACAAAAACATAAACACTCCAATTTCTGCTCGTTCTCATTAGCAGCCGTCGCCAATCGCTGACGTAAACCACAGAGTGAGTCATGTTTGCCTTCTGAAAGGTAATCGAATATCAACTAATCCGATCAACGCGGGAGTATAATGTTATTAGGAGCCACAGTGGAAACACCCCTCTTCGACTTAACTCGACAGGGGCACATTTTAAAACGTCGACAAACGAGCAATCACGCGCCGCAGCTTCCCTCCTCTTAAAGCACACGAGAACTTACTAAATGACGGCAAAACGTGCTGACGGCAGCAACGCGGCGTGGAGGGCGCGAGCTCTCATGCTTCGCCCCACCTTCCTCCTTCCCTTCACGGGACGTCCTTGTCTCCGACGCCGAGCCAGCGAGGCCGAGGAGCGATCAGTCCCTCCTCTGCCAGGCGAGTGGCGAGCTGAGAGCACATTGATCCTGTGACGGCCCCCCAGAGTGCAGAGAGCGGGGGGGGGGAGCCAGCCTCGCCCTCGCATGCATAAGAGAGCTTCAATAAAACATCCCAACCGCCTCGCTCTTACATCATCAGCTCGCCGCCATAAATAATGTATCCCGCAACACCTCCCCAGACGAGCGCCTCGTCTCCAGCGGTCGTCTGTGTGGATTCTTTTGATTGCTTTCAGAGGAAAAAGGACCCCCGAAAAAACACAAAACACAGAATCGGAAGGAACGGAGCGACCGAGATAATCTATTATTGATGAGTAAACTAGGAGTCTTTCCGGTAAACCATCGCTCTCTCATCAAACCCACGATCTCAAACGCTTTGGCTCACGGTTGGGCATTCTTTAAACATGTTCGATACCAGTACCCTTAAAACCAATACTTCACCTGATACTTTTTGTTACTTCATTCAATATTAATCACGCAAATAGAAATCAATCAGGTGTGTGAATGTCACCACACCTCCCCATTCGGGAGACTTTCACACACACAAAGTGCTCAAACTACTGCGAGTAAAACCAGAGAAACAACAGATTGCAGGTACCGTTTGACGAGTACCGACACCCAGCCCTACTTTGGCAAAGGTACGACCTCAGACAACTTCACGACGCGGCGCCACTGACATAGAAGACCGGAAAGGGACGAGAAAGTTTATCACAACCACCTTCCCACCCCCGATAAAAACACAGCCAGCACACGGCTGCTTTGGTTTCCCGATCCGGCGAGCAGCATTTCCCCACATGCAGACAACATAAATAATCAATGAACTGCAGCAGCATGAAACATAAGCCAGTCGCTTTCAGCCTTCAGCCTTCAGCCGCCACAGCAGCGCATCTGTGCAGGAAGAAAATAGGCTGCTGCATCTTAACACACACAAAGGACGGAGAAGGAAAGTTTGACAGTCGATTAAGATGGTGTGTGTGTGTGTGTGTGTGTGTGTGTGTGGGGGGGATACATAAACAAAAGAGGCTGAGTCCAGTTGGGATGGGGAGGGATGGGAGGAGGGGGGGGCAGGAAGCGCGCCGGCAGGGACGCTCGATACTTCCCGTTTCAGCACCTGCATTGCGGACAGCACCCCGAACCTTCTCCTCACCGTCCAACCCGACGACACCTCACACACCGACACACACACACCGACACACACACACCGACACACACACAAACCTCACTGACGAGCCTCAAGCCTGCGATTATCCGCCGTCACACGACCTTCTTTATCAAATCCAGCCGCCCGGTAAACAAGAGGCCTGCGGCGCGTTTGGCCCGAATCCCCGCCGATCACTTCCCCCTTTTTTCATTGATTTTTAGTGATCGATTCCCCGGTTTGGCGCAAAGACACCACGCCGGGACTGCGCCTGCGGACCGTGTGTCCCCGGTGGAGTCCCGCTGCGGGGCGGGAGCGGGAGCGGCTTCTCCAGCGCAGTAAACACGCAACGAGGGTGTGAGGAAAACACGTCACACCAGACTCCATTCACGGCGCGACACGGAAATGCTTCATCGATGATAAAAACGCGAGTGGAGCCGTGACAGGAGGTTCGCTGGCTTCCACGCGCATTGTCGACGACTTCCGGTCAATTCGGCGCTAATTACATCAACCAAAACGGCGCAGAATTTGCGTAGGAATGCAGACAGTAGCAACACGGTGACACCTGCTATCCGTCGCGGGCGGCGGCGCTCAATTAAAGCAACAACAACGTAAACACCGGCGTGGAATCGAGCTTTTGATGGAATCCGCGGGAGGAAGTGACCGTTAATGACGCTAGCATAGCCGGCCAGCTAACCCGCGATAATACGGCTGCTTTTTTTTTTTGTTTTTTTTTGGCTCTTACCTCGTGTCTAAGATACGCAGCTGTCGGGACTATTTTTCTGGGATAAAAGCGGAAGGATCGACGTGGTGCAGCGGAGCGGGAAGCAGCCGCAGCGGCGCAGCTAAGAGGGCCTGCCGGGCATGTCGGTGATGCTGTCAGGGGCGCTCCGGTGCGAGTGGAGGCTGGCTGCCGTATCACTTTCCTCTCATCTCCCACAGCTACTACACAAAATAAAGCGGTGCATCATGGGAAGGCGGAGAAGGGGGCGAAACATGAAAGTGGTGGAACCAGGGGTCACTTTGACGCGCGGCTTCGAGTCCGCGGACCGGAAGCTCCGAGTGCTGATTGAATCTGTCAAACGGAGACGTTAGTTATGTTTAATGACGCGTAATTGTGAAGGAGACGCTGTCAGAAGCGCCGGGGACGTGTTGCGGTTCCCAGTTATAGATCTATACACGTAGAGAGCGCGCCTGAGTTTGACGTGCGTCTCTGTCGCCGCCATCTTGCTTAGGGGAGTGTGAGCGCTCGCAGGGTGTGTTCGACCAACAAAACTGCCAAAAATGTTGCGCTGCGTTCGAATTTTTCAAGGGGAAAATACTTTTAGTACGTCAGTAATAGTAATTAAGTTATACCGCAATGATATACAGCTGACCCACCACTGCATTTAGCATCTTCGCAGTACCATCACTGTGACAATTAAGAATAGTTTAGTTAACATTTAGTTAAAAGTATAATGCAGTTGTGATTTAATTTCCCTTGCTGTTTTGGTTACACTGGCTCCTGATATTTTTTATATGAACCTACTCCCAAAGGATTAGGGTGGCAAAATATAAGGTTATGTATTGGTAGGTTGCCATGGTTACTCAACAACAGACTACATTTAATCATTTTATTCCAAGAAGTTTTCACAGCAGGTTATGTAAATACTCAATAATACAGTACCTAATGATTGCTCCTTCACCAGACAACTGTAGGCACACACCCCGTCCCCCAGCTTTGAGCAAACCCATTAAACCCAGTTTCCTGCTCTGTCACTGACCTGTGTCCTTTTAAGATATTTATGCTCACCTGCTGGTTTTACCTCAAAGGCACCAACAAAATTAAAGCCAATGCATCAAAGGCAGCACCCCTGAGTCCTGCCCCGAGCAGCAGAGGTGGACCCCCACGCACTGCGATGGACTGCTAAC
>CAESWR010000168.1:53509-66234 GCA_903171835.1 Mullus surmuletus | reverse complement strand
CAGCAGGTTATGTAAATACTCATTAATACAGTACCTAATGATTGCTCCTTCACCAGACGACTGTAGGCACACAACCCGTCCCCCAGCTTTGAGCAAACCCATTAAACCCAGTTTCCTGCTCTCTCACTGACCTGTGTCCTTTTAAGATATTTATGCTCACCTGCTGGTTTTACCTCAAAGGCACCAACAAAATTAAAGTCAATGCATCAAAGGCAGCACCCCTGAGTCCTGCCCCGAGCAGCAGAGGTGGACCCCCACGCACTGCGATGGACTGCTAACATGTCCTGAATGTCGCTTCGCCTGCCTCCCAGCCAGGGGCAGCTCAGGTTAGCTCCAGCTGCCTGGACAGAAACCAGCCGATGCACTGGACTCATTGTGTGTATAATAGGAACTCTGGCAAATGTTTGCAAAGTAACAACAAATGTTATACAGAAGCAATAAATAATCTAATTCAAGCTATCACCACTTTCTGAATAAGATTAAAGTAAAAAAAACTGTTTAGATGTCATTGATCACAATGATCATTGTGAACACACTCCCTACCTGCACAGAAACGATTGGCGCTTTCACCCCTGACCAATATGGCGCCCGTGTTGACGCATCGCACTCTGATGGCATAGCGACGGCCAGCTCTGTATCTACACGTATATATCTATGGTATTCAGTTGACAGCGTCATTACCATAGCAACAGAGTCAGCCACCTGCTCGACAGTGACGCATTCGCGCCATCTAGTGGCAGCTTCGTGTTGTATGTGAGCTTTCTGGTCATTTGTCCCACTGTAACCCGAGTTGGCAGTGCTGGTGAACGTCAGTCAGAAGGCTGAAAGTTGGTGAATGTTGAGAGCGTGAATGTGTGTTTGTCAGAGTTCAGAGGACGGACAGCAGAGGGGGGTGCTGCACTACATTAATTGATCCCACAATTTTGCGTACTAATTCCATGTCATAAGGTGGAAATGGAAAGTAGAAATTGCATTGCATTGGATTGGCAAATCCACAATGGAGGCTTTATTTGTTATTAATGTTGATTCAACGTTATATAGAGTACATAAAATATTACAATGAGAGCATTTTGATTCATAGCATTTCATTTTCATTTATATATGTTATTTAGAACAAAATAAGAAAGTGTTCATATATTTTTGATCCTCACTTTACTGCTTGTACACGACCAGTATCTGTATTACAACGTGTACATTATTCACTCTCTGCGTCTGTTTTTCCAATTGCAGTCGCTCACAACAACATAAACTAATCTAAGGTGATACTGTATCAGCACTGCTGGCTCTGAGCTTCCTGGCCTGCGGAATGAAAACCCCCAAAAAACAGTAGCCTTTTTGTACTGACCCAAAATATCACCTTCACCTTAAATCATGTCTGGCAAGAGAAATTCCTCTGCGACACGGCTACTGCGTAAAACGACACCCACCAAAAACAAAAGAATCAATTTTCATTCCCGACGTAAGAAAGAGTCTCACACGTAAAAGGAAAATAACTCTTGGAATAAATGGAATTATTGTCTACCTCCAGAAGTGTTATTTTTTTGGAGGCAGTCTTTAATCTCTCCCTGGCTGTTGGCGTGTTTGCGATAGGGATTCAATTCTTCTCATTTCTCTATTTTTAGTGTTTCTGGCACACTTCCCAGATGCCTGCAGAAATCAAGCAGCCCGGCGAGGGAGGCAGAGTGTACGTTTTCCTTTTCCGCCGCAGAAGAAGTGAAAACTAATTCCTCAGCAGAGACCTCGGCCGTACCTGTGATTTGTTTGACTTGCGGGCTGCTCGAGATCTCCATATATCATAGCGGCTAGTAAAGCGTTTCAATGAGAGAAAGTTAGCCAAGACCGTAAAACGGGCAGCATTGACTTTGGACTCCTCCTGTGACGGTGCACAGCGAACAGACGTTGTTTTCGTGGCCTTTCCTGCGTCGGGGTGATCCGGTGTTGGACGTCCAGCTGAGAAACGTCCTTCCCACAAGCTGACCAGCACTTCTCCTCCGGTGGAGGCGTCCACAGTGGGATTTCCTTTAACAAGCTGGCAGGCCTCGTAAACGTACCTGTGATTTACAGCCAGGCACGTCTGCGGATTCATACTTTTTTTTTTTTTTTTAACGAAGAGGGGGCGAGGAAATACATTCTTTCAAACGCTGGCAAACTCAGACACGGGATGCCATACGTGAAAAACGGGGGTGTGGGCAGCGAGGGTCCTGGAGCGGCGCCGAAAAACGTCATACGTTACACTGCTGGAAAAGCAATAAGAGCAAAACTGTAAAGTTTTTGTTGCAGCTTCTGGGCATCTGTCACACATCATGTCGGAAAATGGGTTGGTACCTCGCTGGTGTAGCTGGAGGGTTATGAGCAGATAGTGCAGGTCCTTGTCAGATCCACGGAATTGGAAGTGAAACGGAGGCGTAGAGTATAGGAGCCCGCCTGCACTCGCGCTGTTTTACTGCCCCTGCTCTGTCACGCTGCCAACAACAACACTTCTCAGGTTGTAATAGTTTTACAGTTATTATATTGAGGTTGGCAAGGTAAAATGTCTCTAAAACTCCGAAAAGCCTAATTTAATTTTCCAAGACCTTCTTGGGTTTGTCTGTCCAAAGAAAGTCATAATCACTCGTCTGTTGAACTGAATGTGTCATTTATGCAAAAGCTTCAAAGCGACCCACTGACAGCGTGATGGCGTGAGCTTATTTCATCTTTATGACGGCGTATTTAATGTTGCTTAGATTGTATGGTGATGTGAAATTCATCTGGGTGTTTTTGTGACCGTAGCTGGGTTATTTATTACGCAAGTGTGTGTTGCATTCACATGAAAAAAATACGCTTTTTTTCTGTCATTTTTAAGAGAGCATTTTACAGTAAACAATAGATAATCTCATTCCCTTCTTTAGAGCTAATGGAGGCAACGCGTTTGTCTGGTTTGCAGTAATAGATAGATTGACAGACAGACAGAAATGCTATCATCATCAGTTTGTCCACTTAAATCACTCAAAAAACAGAGAAATAATTACTCCAAAAATCACGGATGGAGAAAAGAATAAGACAACAACAACAAAAAAGCAAAGACAAACAAAGAATTGCTCACGTGTAATTTTCAGCAATTTGTCTTTATCGGCAATCATATTTCAGACGAATCCAGAGCCAGTAAAGGACATTTTAATTCTCACTCTTTGAAATGGCGAATGGTATTTTGCTCTGCCATCTGCCGCTGCACGTTGGGAGGCATGTGTCCGTTCAAGCCGGCAGCATCTGGACTCGTGAGTGTGACCGTTCTGACGACTATGTGGAGCTCGAAGCAAAGGTTATTTCAACAGCCATCAGCCTCCCTGACACACTTTTCTACCTTCCAGTTAATACATGACAAATTTACTGGCTGACAAAACCTAGATGAACACAGAGGGGAAATCACAGCCAACATGTTACACCGGGCCCACATGGAAAGCGTGGTGATGGAGTCATTAGCCTCGCCGCTGCCAAGCGCCTCTGCCTTTATTCTGGTAATGAGGCTCGACTGCAGGAAACCGTGCCTTCGTTCTACGCGACTTTTTCTCTCCGTGGATTTTAACAGTGCAGGGGGAGAGAGCGGGGGGCGCTTGAGCCCATTTAAAGTGACACTTTAATTACGAGCCGTTAATGGAGCACTAACGGCAGACACGCACAGCCAGAGGAGGAATCCCTCTGTTAAGCCCCTTTCACACTGCGCGAAAAACCCGGGAGAAGGCGGGTGTTTTTTCGGCAGACGCGGGTCATTTCGACCCGCGTCTGCCGGCCCTCCGAGCGATTCAAATGGGTTATTGGTATTTACATGGCCATGCGCAACTGTGTTTTTGCTAATATTCCGGTTAGACCGGTCTCCTCACGGCTTCAACTAACTGAGATCTTTATGGTGGACACGCTCCTCTTGGATTATGGCACTTTGGTCTCCAACCAGGAGCAGCACGCATGCCTTTCCTGGATTCAGAGCAGTCATGAAATCCTCGCGGCTCCGATTTCGACCGCCTCAGCCCTCCGCTCTGCGCCGCCATAATCACGGCCCCGAGATAGAGCTCAGAGATTCCCTTGTTTTTCCACAGAAATAAGAGAGCGCTTGTAGGTTTTCCCTGTTTTCAATGGAAATATTTTCATTCTTGTCTCGTCACAATGAGGACGGGGATTCTGCTGACGTCTCGATTTTGAGCGCCCACGGTTTGCCCGTCCTCCAACAGCCGCCGCCGCCGCCACTGCGGCATGTGAGGAGCATTTGTTTGTTTCTCGCTGGCAGTGGCCGCTCTCGCCAGTGTGGGCACTCACTGTAAATGTTCTTCGGGAAAGGTCAGAGAAAAGTGGGCCGTGCTCACAGTCATGGAAGAATCTATACACCCGAGATCAGTGTGATATGGCGGTGACCCCTGTGGCTCTGACAGAGCGTCTGAAAAGTCCCCGAGGGTGTCCTACATTAACTTTGCCTTCAAACCTGTGCTCAGAGTTTGGAGGGCTGACATTTTTCTCCTGCGGGGGGTCCCGGTTTAATCATCACAGCAGCGCCGGCCTCCGCAGCACATTATTATGCGCTCTGCACAGCGTGAGAAAGTCCAAACATTCAACTCAGCTGGCTTCTCACATTTAAAGCACCTTTTTACACCATAAAAAATACACCAGATCATTGGCTTCGCTAATAGTACTGATAATATACTGCACTGCTGCAATGTAGCATTTACTGGGAGCAGTGGAGAACCAGTAATCTTGGTCTGAAGGTAGCAAAACTACAAACTGACACCTTTAATACTCCAAATGTTTATATGGAAATAAACAAATGAGTGAAAGTCAGCTTTAAGATAAGTATATCCATCCATCCACCATCGTGAGAGCTCACACCAAGGAGGGTTGAACATTAAACTCGCCCTGTAGATCATTCCAACCTGACTTTCAGGAGTGTTGACTCTGTATCTGAGGGTGACCAGAGATGTTATCTGTTGCTATAATGCTAAGCTAAAAGCTAAGATAGGCTAACAGGCTACAGTGTATCGCAGATGGTGTTAGTTTGCACATCTTTGAAACAACACTCGCGAGGTAAGATGTTTGTTTCTATAATGCTAAGCTGAACGCTATGATAAGCTAATGGGCTACAGCAGATCACATCATACTGGATGGTGTTGGTTTGCATAACGTTGAAACAACACTCACGATATTATGCAGCCAGTTGACTCCGTATCTGAGGGTGGCCAGGTAAGATGTTGATCTGCTACAATGCTAATTTATGAAAGCTAAAATAAGCTAACAGGCTACAGTGGAATCACATGATACTGGATGGTGGGAGGCCTGGTGGGTGGGAAGTCAGGGTCTGTTGAGTTTCACATTGAGAGGTTCATTGTTTGTGCTTCTTACCTTGACCCCCCCGCCCAGGCATGTCCGACCTGCAGTAGGCGGAGCTAGCTGGCTGAGGGTCCGTACGTGGAGGATTAAACGCTGTCACTAAACACAGGCTGCTGTTTATATACCTCACATATGGATTTTAGAGCCTGTGCGATCTCCAAAGGTCTTGGTCCCACTCCAGTCGAGGCCGGGCTACTCATCCTTTTGCGCAGGACTCCAAATAAAACAGAAGCGCCGCGCCAAGCAAAACCCACTACAGAGCTATTTTCCAGCGTCTGTGTGGCCAGGCAAAACACAGGGAAGGAAGCCATTTCAGCCCCCAGGCCTTCCCAGATCGAGAAACACTAGATCAGTCGGATTGACGAAAAGTCCCTATCAACACACTGTCAGGACCCTTCCTAAACTTGTCAGCTTCTTCTGAGGGGGCGAGTGTAAAGCTTCACCTAAGCTTGTCCCTCTGCTGTAGTGGGGGGGGGGGCCTTCACAAGCCCTTTGAGCCGGCTTCTTGAACTCCAAACATTTGCTTTTATGTCTTCCAACTGTTTGGGCCTCCTCGCCCTCGCCGGGAGCATCTTGATGTCCCACCCCAGCTCAATCTCCTCCTGTGACAATCTCACCAGCATCTCCCCAGAACCCTCCAGCTGCTCCCCGTTGGGCTGTTGCCGTTTTTTAGGGGGGGACGTCTGAGAGGGGACGCGTGGCTGTTGTGTTGGGGTCCTCAGGGCCTCATGGAGAGACTCAGCTCCACTATCCTCTTTCAAAGCGGGCCGAGGAGGACCACAAAACAACCCCAGACCAGCTGCTGGGTTGGAAACCCAACACCGGCCTGGCTCTGTGGGACCGGCCGGCACAGGAAAGCCGCGGATTACGACCTCCGCTGCCGCAGCGTCTTCAGTGACGCCGCTGTCATCCTTGGCTGACAGTCCAACCTTCGACACTCGAGAGAGACTCAACCGCGATGAAAACGGGGCCCAAGAACATTTCTTTGTCTCTGAGGGAAGGAATAGATCCATATTGTTCCACTCACGGCGGGTTTGTTTTCCCTAATTATATAAAACACAGGTACTCCGGCCCAAGACTGTGCTGATGATTCCTCCAGTGCATATTCTGCTGTTTAGTGGCAAACGGCATCGAGTTTCATTTCAGGAAATTCTTTCCATGCTGTATTTTCATTCCGGCAATGGCACAGTTTTGCCTAGAAACTCGTATGACAAGCCCGCCCCAGTTCCTCGCCATGAAAAGAGCCATTATCTGCCACTCACCCACGCTCATTACCGTGACTGACACCTTGCCAGGAACACTTAGAGTTTCTATTAATCAAAAACAAAAACAATTTGGATCGGGGGTTCGTGCGCAAGGCCTTACAAGTCTCCCCCTGTCCCTGTTCAACCTAACTTTTCCATTCTGTTTCTCACTGCGATTGATTCACAAGTTGACCAGCGAGGACTTGAAACAGAAGGAACAAGCATTTTAAAGACAATAACGATCATTGGCCCCTCTGTGTACCACCTTGCTTTGAGTTCGGACTGCAACATCATTCGTCCTTACTTACACCCGCGGTAATTCTGGTGCAAAAGGTCACAAAGGTCAGCCTGATGGACACATGCATTGTATACCTCTGCAAAGGTTAAACCCGCAGCACCTGACTGAGGCCAGAGCGTGATGAAGGGAATTATGCTGACAAGTGTGACATGCGTCGAGCAAATTACACCAACGTGATGTAGGGGAGAAATTGGGGGGGGGGGGGCGTTGGTTATGTAAATAAAGCGTCGGCCCATGCTGTCGCCCCGGCCTGGCTCTGCGGTGCGAGCAGCTGCTGAGCTGTCAGGGCGAAGTGGACGCGGCAGCAGCAACAACACGCCGCCATCACAGCTCCCGCCCCCCCAAAATGGTAATTACTCGGTAAACGTTGGAGCCAAAGTTTGGTTTGCAAATTTGGCAGATGTGGACCTCTGAAAGACATTCGGCCGCACCACTTTCACGCAGACTGAAATGAAAGCTTCGGGCGGATTACCCTGAATAAAATAAATAGTGGCGCTCGCTCGCTCGCTCGGCGGCCCTTGCGGCTCCTCGCGCTGTGGTAGGTGCTCGTCCACCTCTCGGTTTTTGACGTGTACATCAACTTTAAAACGCCTGCTGTAGCGGCTTCAGCTCCACAAATACATCGACTTCCAATTAATTAATCTTTTCTTGGCTCTTCAGTTGAGGTGTGGCAAGGCTCAGACATGCCCAAGACTATAAAAACTGTGTAGGAAATGTCAGAAACTCCGACCTGATTTGAACTGTGGTCTCCAGATGCACCTGACACTTGCCAGTCACGCGTGTTGTTGCGCTGTATTCGTTGTTGCACTATATTTCTTTATCTATATGTATTTCTTTTGCTATGGACCAGTTGACCGCAAAAATGCCCTTTTGGGACTAGGCACTATGAACCAGAATATGGTTTTGATGGTTCTCCTACACCATCATGATTAGACACTGAGGTAGACTGACCACCTTCAGTATTTGACATACTCAGACTTTGGCTGAATCCCAATTCGTCTACCCTTTGTCCTTCAAAACGTAGTGGGTGAAAACATTTCCCTATGAAACGGGACACCACTTGACCACCGCTATGTCATAAAACATTACCGCCGACCGCTGTATCAGTAGTAGTCACACACAAACCGTCATCAATAGCGATAGTTGCCATGGCTCTGGTGAGAAGATGAAGATACACACGCATGCGAGTGCTGCTGGACCAGTTTTCAGTATGCATTTATTGAAAAATAGGTTTTGTTGTAATGAATGTTAATCGAGCTAATCAATGCTAGTTAACAAGCTTAATGGATTTACGTTCAACGTGTGATGGGGGGAGTTGACCCAAACAATTTCGGAAAGTTTCATGTGGATTTGCTGAACAAATTCCTCTTGGTTGCTAGTGTGCTCCTGGAAAATCTTTGTTTGAAGTGGTGTTTGGCCCCGCCCCTTAGTCCTACGCCTCCATCCAAAGGAGAATTGGGATACCCCTACCCCCCCCTCACATCAACGCACAAAACTAAAGCGCTGGAATTGGTGAATAAAACTCTCTAGTTTCCTCAAAGGCCTGCCATGTCACTGATATTTTTGGTTAAAAATGTCTTTCTGGACGGTGTTTGAAAGCTCTTATTACCTGAGCGCTTCATCCACGTGGTGGGTCAGGCGCCGCTCGTTCCAGGCCTTCATTTTCCCCTCTGGATGAATTTTGATCATGTTAGCACACACACACACACTCAGAGCTGCAGTGGCTGTAAACTTTTACTCTTGTTTATCCGACATTTCACATGTCAAGAAGCTACTTTTCAGCGCGGCTCGGATCGCGCCGCTCAAACCGCTTTACGGCGCTCACCAAAGGTCTAATGTGACTTTTAATGATTATATTCAATGGCTGCATTCATTTGGCTTTCAGCACATAAAAACCTGAAAAATATTGACACAAAATATCAGCGATGGGCGGCAATAAAACACCGGCTTGGGCTTCCAGAGCAGCTGCAGGAAGCCGCCGGCCCAGATGATACCCAGCAGCCGAGAAATTGGTGTGTTTGTGCACATTCCTGGAAGCCACATCTCCTGTTGGCAGGTTGTGCCGCTGCGCCTGTTAGCTCCTCCAGCTCCACGTGTTTACGTCTTGGGTTTCTCTCCTTCTCCTCCCTCTCCAAATATTTTCAAACGCCACTGAAGAATGTTCTCTAACGTCGGCGGTAGCGGTGCCGTTGTTTTTTCCTCGCTCGGCCGAACCTTCCCCTCCGTCCTGCTGATAATGAATGAATCTTCGCGCGGGGATTCACGGCCGCTGCTTTTGAGAAAACGCATGTTGCAGACGAGGAATGTGAGGCCGTACGGTGGCGTGAATGTAAATAAATTTCATGATTTATTTCTAGAAGAAACTTTGAAATATTTTGCTACTGGAAGAAGTTGAATGATGCCTCTGTTGAGTTGAAGAATTGGCTAAAAATAAAACCGTGGCGTCATGGAGGCTTTCCGCGGCGCAGTGGGCTCGGCGCGGCCCTGCGCGGGCCTCCGTCCCTAATTCAGCCCACGTATATTCCAGCATTTTTCACACATAAATAAACAGAAACCACACAGTCTGGCCACAGCGCGCCTGGGAAGGTGTAAAATACACAACCGCAATGTAGAAACCAAACGCCGCTGGCACGCCTTGCAGTTTAGACGAAGGCGATCATCAGGCAGCTGCAGCGACGCTTGCTTTTAGCAGAATGATTTAACATTTGGGGAAATATCTGTATCAGGTTTCACACGTGGGGCCGGATGAGACGCTTGATAGCTCTGAAATATGCACCTTCAACTTAAAGGAGCAGTGTGTAAAAATAAATGCATTTGGTGACAACTAATGGTGAGTTTATATGTTTACATTCCTACCTCTACTACCACTGTTTCCTTCTTATTTTTCCGACCGTGGCAGCGCATGTGGTGTAGAGCTTATTTGCGGATGAAAGTTTGTCCTTCTCAGCTACCGTAGAAAAATGCTAGATCCAAGATGGATCTAGCAATAAATGATTTGAAAAATGCCTCAACAGCAATTGCACACTATTTACATGTACTTCTTCATATTATGTTTAATTTAAGTAAAAATCAACAAATTATTATTACACACTGCTCCTTTAAGAATGAACCAGAGATATATTATTTAAGCTGTTATTATTAAGAAGCACAGAAAAATCCATATGTCAGATCGCTGTGTTTCACTTTTTAGCAAAAAAAAAAAAAATACTTATGGGGTCACAGTTGTTTTTTGTGGCAGAATTGATGGTTCTTGATGCTTTCAGACTTTCAAACCAACCTCTAGGATCATCGCATCATAAAGTTTCTATTCTGTGTTTGAAGTAGCTGCTAGTGTATATAGTGTGTCTCAGTGTGTGTGTGTGTGTGTGGGTGGACAGACAGACAGCTGAAAAATAAATGTTTATTTTTTTCCTCCCCGAGCCTCTCTCAGACACGCCAGCAGCTGAAACACTTTACCGCGAGACGTCAGCGGCCGATCTGAGATGATTTCAACCTCGCGAGCCGTCACAGCTAAACAAAAAGTCAAATGAAATATGGAACCTTTCATGCCTGCAGAAATCACATTTTTCCACAAGTACAAACGACTGCATGTCAGATAGTTTCTTGACGGATGGTGGATTTCTTCTGCTGAATGCATCGTGGTCTCGGGATGCGCGGCGGAATTCGTCCCTCAGACGACTCCCTTCTCTCCTCTTTTTCCCACAGTGCATCTGTCTCCTCGGAAGCATCGGGGGCGGAGAGGACACATCTGCTGCAGCCATGCCGGCGCGCAGCTGATGATTACTGCAGGTAAACTTGCTTATTACCGCGCCCAAAATGAAGGGCTGCGGCCGGCGGCGGTGTTCCTCGGCAGGCGCGCTCCCTCTCTGCAGGAACAGTTTGTGTTCTCCTGGGGTTTTTTTTTTTTTTTCTTTTCTTAGGGGGGTGATGTTATGTGTGTGCACAGGTGGCACTCGTTCCGCGCGTATCTGGCTAATTTCTCACGGCGAAGAACAGATCTGCGATTGAGAGGCAGCGGCTCTGGAGTGTTTCAGCTGCGGCCGACATCCTGCGCTGGTATATTTACCTTTCAGCCCCAAACTGGGCCGAGTGGAAGCCACCGGTCCAACACAAACCTGTTTGTTCAGCAGCTGTTTGGTCAGGTGAGCACGCGCTATTTCACCCTCCTTTTTGCTTATTCGGAGGATTACAAGTATTAAACAACTACTGGCCTCTAAACGCAGTCATTCAGTGTCTCCTCCAAACACTCCCTGTTCGTAGAAAATGGCTACATTTCCCATAAGCCTTTTCTAACAGAATATTAGCAATAACCAAGTCAGTGTTTTGCAAGTTACTTATCCCCAAAAGTAACTGAGTTATTCAGTTACAAATGATAAAAGTAACTAGTTACTACGGAAAGTAACTATTGCCTTACTTTCATGTACATTTTTAAATGCGTCGGATTTTGGAGCCCACCTCCACCCCTCTTTAACAGGACTTAGAATTCAGTGAATGTTCAATTATTGATGAAGAATCTGACTATTATAAGGACATGGATACTTAATACAATACATACAATACTTATTATTAACAGAAACAAGGTACACAATCTAAAGTATTTTAATGTTGCTATGGGAGAAAGCGGTCGCTCAGCTCGCAGCTGTTGCGTCCGGTTTGAAAGCAGCTTTAGAGGATCCAGTTGGTCTGATGAATGAAAGACAGCTTCAATTAACGCGGCACATTTTTTGGCAGTAACAGTGACGGTGTTATAACGATGGGAAGACTAATCAATTAGATTACCTGTCACTGAAAAAAGTAACGCCGTTATTTATAACGCCGTTATTCCCATCACCAGGTTGCTTGCGCTCCGCCATGTAAACACTGATAACCCATTTGAATAACTGGAATATTCAGAAAACCCCCTATTCCAAACCCCTCCTCTTCCCCCTGGTTCCTCCTTCTCTAAGGTGAATATGTGATGATGTCTCCTCCTATCAGGATCTCCCCATCAATCACTATGGAGACAGGAACAACCCTGTTTGCTCATGCGTGGAAACACCTTATTCCCAATGTTTCACTAACCGGAATATGGACCTTAACCCCAATATGGACTGACTGGAAACGTAGTCATTGTTTGTTCTCGCTCTTCATTTGACCTGTAATTAGGCGTCGAGGTGAAGCGATGATGTGCCGCGTTAGAAGGTGAGCGCCGTCCCGGGACAGCAGCTTTGTTGATGCGACATAATAATCTTTATTTTGGAAGTAAAAGCTCCCTAATCAACTGGCGGCCGTAAAACTCCTTTAATGAACCGCTTTACAGGAGTTCCTCTTTACAAGCTTCCCCCAAATGAGCAGAAATGTCGAGACTGGCCCGTGGGTCCCAGCACTGGAAAAAAAGAAAAAAAGAAAATCCCAGCAGAAATAAAGAAACGTTTATGGGAACGAGCAGATTCATAACAAGCGAGCTGTCAGAGGCGTTTTCCACCCTAAACGCGAGCCGTGCAGGAAAGTGCAAATGAGCAACAAAACAGCTGTTAAAAGTTTACTGCCCCGCGGCGGTTTATCCCGACATTAAAGCAGCAAAAACTTTGAAGGGCTTGTTTACTTGAGGTCACGCGTGACGGGCCGCGGCGTGAGCAGAAGACAGACGTGGGCGGGGGGGGGCGCACGAATCTTCCGACAACTTGGGTGAATCTTGTAAAAACATTTACACTCTTGAGGTGAAGTCGTTAAATTCCAGACAAACCAGCGCAGATCAGGAGAACTCCTCTTTACCAAAAAGGAGCAGTCCACGCTTTAAACATAAGGTCAGTGCTGGGAGATGCTGTTGACAGACCGCAGATATGAAGGTGCCC
>CAESWR010000168.1:20758-42194 GCA_903171835.1 Mullus surmuletus | reverse complement strand
CCCCCCCCCCCCACACACACACACACACACTCACCCTCACACGCTCCCATCATTCCCCTGGTGTCTCTCAGCAGGGCCGGAGCTGCAGCTCAGAGCTGAGCGAGCGGTCCGGCTCTCAGACTGCTGAGGCTGGCGTTTCTCTCAGCTGTGGGGGTTTTCCCCCCTCGCTGTGGTATCGATGGAATCCTAAAGACGCTTGCAGCCAGATGTCTCGGTCGGGGGGGGTTGGGGGGCTCGGGGACCGCCGCATGCCTGAGATAGACGCTGTACGAGAAATATGCACAGATCCTCGTAAAAAGCTCAGCAGGAGCGTCAGGTGTGCACAAAGCCATGTTCTGGGCGATGTAAATCAGAGACGGGGGTCCGGCAGCAGCCCGGCCGCTGCCGCACTCGTTTGAATAATAATTAAAGCAGAAAATGAGCTGGGCTGCGTTCAAGGTAAACAGATGGAAGCGGTTGTTGTCTGGAGGACGTCCGGTGGGGAGAAAAAGAGCAAAGAAAAAGAGTTTGTTTGTAGAGACATCAGCAGACGGCTCAAATTAAAACAAAAAAAAAAAGGAACAGAAACACACAAGCCCCCCCCCCCCCAAACCTGGCTCTGCATTCCTCCCCTCTGCATGTGTCTTACCCCTATTTTTGCTTTTCCACTCTGCCTCTCTCTCTCTCTCCCTCTGCACATTTTTTCTGCCTCATCTCCTCTTTTTCTCCGTCTCCCTGACCTCCTTTCCTGTCAGTCCTCTGCTTTTTGTCTCGCCGAGCGGCTCGTGCTGACAGGAAGCTCGGCCTCGTCGGGATCCCGGCCTCGTCGGGGTCCCGGCCTCGTCGCCGCCGTGTTTATTGTCCCGGCTCAGAGCATCGCAGACCCCAGCTACAAAGTCAAGGGCGTCCGACCTGCTTGGGGTCCTGGGGGGGGGGGTGGCGTGGTTAGAGCAGCGCCGGGCCTGGTTGTATATTTGTTTATCAGTGTTGGGGGTAACAGGCGTTAGTGTAATCAGATTACATTTGTCTGTAACACACTAACATAAAATCTGTGTGGTGATCACGTCAGTAAACACATTACCGTTGCGAATCAAGAAATGATTTCATTACCTGCGCTTCTTTAGGGGAGGACACACATGACATGTAGACTTGACTTTAGGAGACGAAGAAGACGAGCGAGAGACCAAGAATCCACACGGTGACGCGTATGCGACAGCTGTGATTGGTCGACACCGCGGCACTCTGTAAACTACGGTGCAGCTTTCGTATTAAAAACGTCCGATGTTTAACATAAATAAACTGATAAACATTAGGCATATTGTTTTGCAGTTTTACAGTGTTAATTGGCAATTGAGGTAAAGTACATCTCAGGTGATGTCATGGAGTTATCCAAAAGTAATGTAACTGACTAATTACTTTAAGCAGCGAGAAACAAAGTAAAGTCAGACATGACTTTTTGTTCACTACTAGACACCGCAGTACCCGTTCCTCCGATTGCACCCTGTTCACCTCATTACACCCTCTCCCGCCTCCTCCACCGCAATGCAGGAATTATCTGATTTGAGGAGCGAGCGTTCCTCCATCTCTGCAAACTCGAATTCTTCGTTATACGAGCGCCAAAACCGCTTTACCATGTGTGCGAAACAGCCGGCAGAGGCGGACAAAGAGAACGCCGGCATATGGCACCTTTCTCTGCCGGCTACTTTGGGGCAATAAAAGGGGAAGTTAACGACTGAAAGTGTGTGTTCCCTGCTTTGTGAAATGGCATGCAGGGTAGTTAAACCACCTCCTCCTCCTCGGCAGCGGCGATGGCGGTGGCGAGGAACAGCAGGCTGCAGGAATGTGCTACGTTCACTCCGGAGGAAGCACGGAAACACATACACGGAGGCAGAGAGGAGGTGCCAGTTCCCACCACCTCGCTAACACACACGTACACGCATCGAGATAATGGGGGTGTTTTAGTCCCGACTTTCCCGCTTCCCGACGGAAAACGCCAGATGACCCTGAGGTCTGAGGTGTGTTAAGGGCGAATTCGTCTCGATTATCAGCTCTGAAAAGGGGCGGGGCCGACAATCGTAACTATTCCAAATAACCAAAACTCTTCATGTGTGTGAGGAAAGCGACAACTCCCGAGTCATGACTCCCTGAATTGTGACCTGGAACAGAATGTAGCCAATCAGCATCAAGCTCGGGATTTTTCCGCCAAAAATAGTCCAGAGACCACCGTCATTCCCTTTCCTCGGATGACCTCTTCGACAGGGGGGTCCCGGTCCAATATCAGCCAAAAATCCAGTATCAGATAGTATCGGCCTGCATCTAAAATGTTTCCGATACAAGCAGTCCATTCCTGACTGGGCTCCAGCACTATCGGGAAACTCCTCCTCCTCCATATTGCGCCATGTTGTGTTTTACGGTTGTTTCTTCCTCTTGGTTTTTGTCAGATCACGTTTAATCGGGTGAGAAATCTGGCTTGGAGGACAAGATTCTAGATCAGATGTGTGTGGTGTGCTGTGTTGAGATGATCGGAGCACACACACACACAGTAAGGGCGTCCCGATACAACCTTTTTACTTCCGATACGATACCGATATTGCAGCCTTGAGTATTAAAAATATTTTTAAAGTGCAAAATACCTCTGGTGGAGCGGAGTCTGCAATGGACAGCTTGTATTGGAGATTCTAGATGCAGAACGATATAATGCAATACTCGTTTTTTTGTGCTAATATCGGACAAATATCCAATATCAACATCGGATCATGACGTACTAAAAACACACAGTACAATCAAAACTGGTTCTCTAACAGATTCAAGAATCTCTTCAGATTTAGAGAATCCTCATGCTTGGACCCACTTTAGTTTTGGTCTGACGTTCACTCACGTCCTCCTCTCACTCTCACTCTCAAACTCCTCTCCGATGCGTTGGACGGCGCCTCGATTCTTCTCCGGAGTCGCCCGGGGACGGCTGTCGGCCGCGCTCGTCTGTGGCAGCGCCTGCAGCCGAGACGAACGGCAGGAGCGACGCGATGACAGAGCCAATTAATGGAACACAAAAATGACGATAAGCAAAGGACGGCGCGAGGGAGAAGCTCTCAGGCGAGGAGGAAAACCCGCTGAAAATGCAGGTTTTTCACGGCGATCACATGAGAATTGATCCTGCTGGACTTCGCTGTGAGAGCGTCGACTCTCAGCGACTCACCGTTGCTCCCTCAGGAGCACGGTAGTACTACACCAGCAGCGCTCCAACCACCCGTTTTAACCCAACTGTTCGCTCTTCATAAAACTGAATCATTTTGTCAGCTCGGAGGGCTTGAAAATATCACGAAAATACACAAAATTGGATTTGCGGATTCTGCTCGGGCCGTACGGGAATGCAATTTTTCAAAAATGGGGTGGCAAGCGACTCTGTAATTGCACAAAAGAGGATGCGAGAGAATTAATATAAACCTTTAATTAGTGTTAAATACACAGATTTCCCTTCAATTACCTCAATCAGAAGCATATGGAGGCTTCGTCTGGGCGGGAGAGGCCGTCGATTCGCATGTGAAAAAGCAGAGAGAAACCTTCAATAACGCTTTGTAAAGCAAATCAAATGTCAATGGCCTGCGCAGTTAAAGTTAATTCCCATGGTTTGTGGTATTATAAAACGGCAAAAAGCAGGAACCCAAAGGTGGCCAAGAAGAAAGAGTACCCACATTCAGCTCCGGCCAAGAAATTATCTGTCTCATTAGGAAAAGAAAAGCAGTGGAGTCGGCGTTGTTAGTGACCAAACACAGTGAGGGCTTGCAGGGCCGAGCTCCCCCGGTACTCTGCTCTTTCTCTCCCCCCGCCCCTCCCCCCTCCCCCCCTCCTCCCTCCCGCTCTTTAAATGAAAGCCATTTTTCACCCTGAGAAAATGCAAAAGGAGGGAAAACGACAGAGTGCAGAAGCAGAACGCTGGCCATGGGCGGATTAGTTACGCTGTGCGCCGCCAGAAACACAGTTGGACATTAGCGCGGCAATTTTACCTCCTCAAATTAAACGCATTGCAAAATAAAATAAATGGTGCAGTGAGTCAGTTGTTACAGTAATAGATTTGTCACAAATGTCCAGGGAAGAAAAGGAAAAAAGAGGAGAGGCGAGCTTTGTGGATTTATGTGGTGCGTTAAACGTACAAATCAGCGGTCGGGGAGGTCGTCCTCGCCGCGCTTTTTTTCGGTTTACTCGCCCGCTTTTGGCACGGAATGAAACGCTTTAAATCCTCCGGGGGGGTGACGTCGTTCCAGCGGGTTTCACACGTTTGCCAGGATGGAGAAAAGAAAGAAAAGACACACCAAAAATCTTCAGTTTAGTGGAACGGCGAGCAGGCTGGCGGACGCTGTTGAGGTCAGGAACCGCTCAAACCCGGCACGACCGAGCCTGTTTATTGTTTATTTGTGTATTTGAGAGGGACGATGCATATTAATGAACATACATATATTCATGTAAATATGCTGGATCATAGCAGACAAAACGCTTATTTCCAGTCGTCGTACCTAAACATACAACATTTGTTACTTAGAATATTGTGCAAATGTCACCACACTTTTTTACGCAAATACATTTCGAAAGTGCTCAAATTACACTTGCAGTGATTGTCTGCAAGTGAAACCATAGAAACAGTATTTTTCTTCTAGATCTAGGTACAAAAACAACCGATTGCAGTTTCGTTTGGCAGGTGCAGCTTCCACACCACTTGGTACCGGGTTGTTTCGATCGATACCTGAAAAGTATTGAGCGCTGATAGCAGCTCTAAAACCCTATAACCACAAATCTATACATACAACACTGGAAATAAGAGCAGCAATAAAGAAAACAAACAAATGTAATAAATAGGCTGCACACAAATGGAGCGTGGGTGATGGAACAGAGCAGGAGTTTGGGGACCATCGGAGTTTCAGATGGAAAGTTAGAACGTGCTGAGTTAAAGTGCAGAAGTGCTTGTTGTATTGTATATTGCACAGGATTATGAAGTTGCAGATTGTGCACGATGCCCACAGCACACGTGTTCAATGTAGATATTGAACTAAGTTGATCAGCATTGTTGTAGCACTCGAGATCGGTCTTGGTCTTGAGACCACTAGACCACTTTTTAAGGGTGGTCTCAAGACCGAATCAATGGCATTTTTACTCAGTTTTCTCTAACTGGGCGGACTCTGGGTTTTTGATCAAGACCCTTTTTACACCCGGCCAGCACTGTGATACCAGCTGCCTTCTCCTGAAAATGAGTCAAAATAGCTCGCAAAGCACCAAAATGTTCAAGAAACCTATTTAAAAATTCCTTGCTGAAAAGAAATGTTGCCTTTATGTAAAAGCAACTTTTCTTTGATATATACAGTCTTGGTCTTGTCTTGGTCTCAATAGTCTGTAGTCTCGATAATGTCTTGGTGTCGGTTGGTGCGGTCTTCACCACAACACTTGATTTTTTCATACAAAGGTTTATTATGTACGAACTTTTGCCCCAAATGATCATGCATGGAAGTACTTGCGTACGCTAACTGAACTGAAATACAGATGATACTCCAACAATTAGTGTTGTATTCCAGGTTACAAATGGAATGGAGTGTTGATGTAACTGGTGGAAGATGATAATCTGACCAGGGGCGTGGGGGGGTTAGGGAGGGGGGGGCAACTGAGCTCTGTGACACTAATCAGGAAAATCTCCCTGAAGTGGAGAACTTGAGATGAAACCACAAAATGTCTGGAAGGAGTTGACTCCAGTCTCTGTGTGTGTGTGTGTGTGTGTGTGTGTGTGTGTGTGTGTGTGTGTGTGTGTGTGTGTGTGTTGGGAGGGGTTGGGGGGGTTACGGCGAGTGAGCCTGGGCTTAATCTGGAGCGCTGAAACGCTGGTGGGGGAGCCGGCCCAGATAGAGGCCCTGATTGTTGTAAACGTCGGGCTCTGGTGTCTGATGAATCAGCCCGTCCAGCCTATCAAAACACGCCGCCGCCGCCGCCAGCTCGCCTGGGAAAGATGGCGGCCCGGAGGATAACCCAAGACCTGTGTGTGTGTGTGTGAGTGTGTGTGTGTCTCCGGCAGTCTCAGCCCAGCTGTCCTGCCACTCTCAAACCCCTGTGAATTTGGGCCGCGGGGTCCTAAGGAATGCTTTCATGTTCCCGCTTTCGGAAACGGGCCGTCCGTATTAGAGCAATTCCAAAACACGTCCCTAATTTATTAAGTCATCTGTTTCCCATAAGCGAGCGCTAATTAATGGCCGAGCCGGCGGGGAAATGAGAGGCTGCGCAGATGAGAGGGGAGACGGAGAATAGCTCGTGCGGCGAGAGGGAATTAGAGGACGCTGTACGCGGCTTACTGTCACATGGTTCCTCTGGGATTACGACCTCAAAAAGAGAAAAAAGAAAAATCATTTGCACTTTCACGATGTTTTGATTAAGACCAATTTGCAGTATTTGTTTGCTGACTGGGAAACACAAAAGAGGGCGAGTTTCCCTCCGTGTTTACTTTAAGCCGGCAGCCTGCGTCGCACTTATGACAGCAATTTTCTCCCGAAGCCGGCGCGATGCATGGGAGTGATTAAAGGAAAAATGTGCGCTGCGGTGGTCACAGTTAATCTGGCAATCAGCAGCGAGGGGAAAAAGACGGCGGAGAAATCCTTGACTTTCCCCTCCTGCACCTGGATTCGCCCTGATCGACGCGGAAACCTGTGGAAGCCGTGGCGACTGAATGCAGGGCAGTGACCACTTTTACATGCAGTCAGTATTCGAGTTAAGGTATTCCGGTTACTGAAACATTGGGAATAACCCATGTACACGGTCATTGTAATAAATAGGGATGTCCCAATCAAACCAGCAACGTGCATTGAACTTGATGCACTTTGTTTCAGCTTCTTCCTGTATCCAAAACAACTACAACAGGTACTGACCCACAGCCAGTACTCGGTGCTGGTACTGACCAGTACTTGACACTATTTCTTGACACCTTCTTTGTTAATGGAAAGCGTGGACATGAATAAATGGCCAATAGAACTGGAGCTGTGCTGGACTCAAAAGACCAAGATTCCTTGCCAATAGAACATGCGCAGAAGTATATCCAGTTCTTCAAATAAGTTACTGGTGTTTACATGGCCACGCAACCGCGCTATTGCTAATATTCCGGTTAGAAAAAAGCTTATTGACTGCATGGAAACGTAGTCAATGACTTCGTTTCCAGTCAGTCAATATTGGGGTTAAGGTCCATATTCCAATTACTGCCTTTGGCCATGTTTACAAGTAGGTCCTGGACCCCAAAGACTAAGATTCCTTGTGAATAGAACATGTGCACAACACTAATTCACGTTCCTTTTGATGTGGAGATCCTGATAGGAGGAGACATCATCACATATTCACCTTAGAGAAGGAGGAACCAGGGGGAATATTCAGGTGTATTGGTGTTTACATGATGTATTGGTGTTTACATGGCCGCATGCAACCGGATTATTGCTAATAATCTGGTTGGAAATTCCTTATTGACTGCATGTAAACGTAGCCAATGTTAGCATTGTTGGCTAGCACCGCTGTTATTATCCAGATGTCTGCGCCTCCTCGTAAACATTATCCTGCAGTTGAGGCGGATTAGCTTCCCGCTTATTTACCTCCGCGGGTTTCCTGGAACACCAGCTCGAGCCCGAGTGCCAATATTTCCCCGCGTTAACAGGCACAGAGATCCATTCGCTCCAACATATGAAAACATTCCTCGCCAATTAAGGCCCACAGGTGTTTGTCTTCACTCTGCTAACGTCTCCGCTCGCTGACAGATGTTGTCGTAGCATGCGGGGAAAATATGTGAAAAACAGACTTTATCCTGGAGTAAAAGTTGGCAAAGTTTTGAAAATGCAGTATTATTGTAGTATCCCACTGATAGAAACCCAAACGTACTAAATCAAAGCACACAGTGGAATCTTCCCTTCTCGTCTATCACATTTCACCGATGGGATCCCATCGGGGCGAGCGGGCTCGGCCGTGGAATGACAGATATGCAGAGGAAAAACTCCGGAGAACCTCGAAACATCTGGAGCTTCTCCCACTCGAAGGACCGGCGGCCATCTTGTGATGAGTGGAGCTCTCCTTTTCCAGCAGCAGAGAGTCTGAGGAGATGAAATCTGTCGACTGGAGGAACGCCCCATCCGAGCGGCCAGCAGCAGGTAGCAAAGAACCCCCCCCCCCCCCCCCCCCCCGACTAAAGCCCCCCGGCCCATCTCCAGCCCATCTGCTCTGGACCTGCTGGACTGGGTGTTTGCACAGCTGTCTGCTTTCCCAGTCTTCCTCCACATTACAAACCCTTCCTCATCCTCCCGCTACAAAGACAACAACGCTGCAGAAGCCCCCCCCCCCAGGAGTCAGCGAGCCCCCGCCAGGCCCGGCCCGCCTGGCCCGCCGGACGTCCGCTCTCACACTCGCACCGGAGGAGCCTTGTTGACAGAGAAACACGAGGACGTCTTTGCTGGAAGTGTTTTTTTCTTCCACGAACTAATCAACTGCTCACGTTCCCAGAAAAACACAGGACCCCGTCGACTGCGCAACCTTTCCTCCGCACCCGGCAGCTGTGCACTTCACCGTCACATCGACAAAGCCTGTCAATGAAAAGAAGCAAACACACATTTTCATGTCATCAGAAATTTGTGGGCGGGACCAAGAGACGAATGGCGTCTCCTTCCACCGCAGCTCCAGAGAAACTAGACCATACTGGTGGCCAGTTTGGTTCAGACGTTCATTTCCTCCGCAGGATTAACACCCTTTCCTCAAGTCCCTTTGGTGATTCCGTAACTTTTCATAACTTTGCCATCGGACAAAAGTCTTTTTTTATTATTGTGTGCAGCACTTCATCAGCAAGCTAATGACATCTGCAGCAACTTCTGGTGCTCGTCCGAAAATATTTACGCAGCAAAAAATGTACTTTTCCAAATGGAATATGTTGGGAGTTGTTTGTTTTCACCATTGTCTTCTCCGCACGTGAGGCAATGACCGCTTTGTTAGCGTTCCCATGGCAACAGAAGACGGCCCCTTGAATGCATTGTGTGTTTTGCGCAGAAATGGGCCTGTTGTGTTGCTACATTCATGAAAATCCAGTTCTTCTGGACAGACCGTCGCAAAGATCAGTCTTCTTTTGCAAACTAGTGCCGTCGGCCCAAACTGGTCATTGGAAAGAGTGCATGTTTACGCCCATAACCGCTCGTTAACCAGGTAACAACAACAGACTTCTTCTACTCGTGCCATCGCCACCACAGAGCTAAGTTGTTTCTGGTACGAAGGCGGCAGTTGCTCCTCGCGTTGGACCTTCTGCTTGCTACTCTGCTTAGTGAGCAGACGAACGCCCGCTAATCAGCAGAGATGGAGACTCCAGTCATCGTGACTCGGACTCCAGTCGCTGTTTTCATGACTTGTGACTTGACAAAAAAAGTGAAAGACTTGACACTCGACTTGGACTTTGACGTTAAAGTCTCGGTACTTGAGACACGATGACGTGAGTGACTTGTTGATTTTCGTGTTTCCAGTTTTGATATGAATATATGAATGAATATCAATGAAGGCCCACGCTGCTGGAAAGTGAGGCAGAGCTGGTTTTGTTTACACTGAGAGCCATAAAGTTAAATATAAATATGCCAATGACGCTAACAGCTAACAGTTACTCTTGTCTTTTCACTTTATTAAGATCAGATTGTGTAAAATAAGGTGATTTGACTTGGACTTGACTTGCCCAAGAAAAAATGACTTGGGACTTAGACGAGCTTTGAAGGTTCAGACTTTAGACCTTCACATGTGTGACTTGGTCCTGTGTCTGCTTATCAGGTGATGCAGCTGCACTGTGCAGAACATCCTGATCCTGCGACAATTATCTGATTCAATAAGCAGCAACGTGAACAATAAAATGCCACATAAGAGGCGAGACGGACACAATTAGTGTGTGTGTGTGTGTGTGTGTGTGTGTGTGTGTGTGTGTGTGTGTGCGTGTGCGTGCGTGCGTGCGTGCGTGCGTGCGCGCGCGCGCGCAAGATTGTTGAATGAGAGACCGCGAGGAGCTGATAGGTTTAGGAAACAAGATCTCCTCCTCAAAACATTTTCTCTTCTTCACTTCATCTGCTGAGTGGGGAGATGGTGTTGTCAAAGATAAGCAGAGTGTGTGTGTGTGTGTGTGCTAACAGGGCTGTCCCACGCAGAGTCAAGGCCAAGGTGAGATTAGGGTTTCCCTCTCAGCCGCCGCTGTTGATAAGAACTCTGGGATATGTAAACACATTCTCGCTCAGTGTGTGTTTTTCACTCTCACACTCGTGTGGGAGAGAAGAAAAAAACCCACACACTTTTTCATGTCTGTGGAAAAAAAAGTCAGGTCCTCTTGCAGGCTGCCAGGTGACTGCTTAACTCATTTTCAAACATCATTAAAAGAGAAGAAAAAAACCATAACACTGCACCGCCCAAACACCGTCCCGCCTCCCCCCGTGACAATGGTGTGTATTTGAGGACGGAGCCGCCGCTCCTAAACTCGCCGCGTTTCCACCTTATTTTTAGCCGCAGTCACTTTTAGCATTTTGTTTGTGTTGTATATTCGAGCGGCGTGTTCCGTTCTTACTCGCCTCCCCAGCGGTCACCGGCAGCTGCCACTTCATCTTCGGTTTGGCTTTTGGCACAGAAACACACACATACATACACACACACACACACACATGTCTGGCGAGAAGGCGGCGGCACTGACATGGAAGGGTGTGGTGATAAATGTCCAAAATTCACGGTGGGCTGGGAGTTAACTTTAGCCCACTGGAGGCGGCAACAAGCTGGGAGAATAGGAGGCAACAAAGCTATCGCGTGTGTGTGCGTGTGTGTGTCCGTGGGGGGGGCAGAGGCATGGCGCTGTCATCCAATCTGTCAGCAGGAGCGCTGTATCACGCCATCTCTCCTCTCTGCCGTTTATAAATGTGACTCACGTCGGTCCGTCTAGACGCCTCGGAGAGGGACGTCACACGGGCGGCGGAGGCGGCACGGGAACAAGCGCGCGCTCAGGAATTCGTCCTCGACTGTAAACTGCGTGGACGCACGGCTGTTACCTGCTTCCTGGTCACAGTATTGCTCCAAACAACAGTTCAAACCAACATGGCCTCCATCCAGATGACATTTATGAAGTGATATATTACTTAATACTTAAGAAAGTTCAGAAACGTTATTTTAGTCAGTCATTTCTCCCCTCAAGTGTTTTTTATACCGTTTGAAAGCTTGGTTCGTTACCTTTGCAATGAGGTACAACTTGTAAGATTTGTGCATTTGTTGAACGAGCAGCACAGCTAAAGGTGCGGATAACGCGCCCCTAAAATGTGCCAATGTGGTATTATTAAAGGGGAAAAATGCTTGACTGAAATATCGTTTCCGATCTTTCTTCGAGGGATTTAGGCGCATTTCTTAAATATATTTTAGATCATGGGTTTGGTTTCAGTGGGTTTGAGAATATCATCTAGCCATTTTTTTCCCCCGTTTTTGCAAATTCAATCTGTTTTTGAAGAATATTGCTCACGTTCCCAGAAAAACACCGGACCCCGTCGACTGCGCAACCTTTCCTCCGCACCCGGCAGCTGTGCACTTCACCGTCACATTGACAAAGCCTGTCAATGAAAAGAAGCAAACACACATTTTCATGTCATCAGAAATTTGTGGGCGGGACCAAGAGACGAATGGCGTCTCTTAATGGGAATATTTATAGATATTATATGAAATTAGGCGGGAAACTGAGATATGATACGTTTTATCCTTTAAGAAATTCAAAGATTGCTCCACGTTACAGCAATACAAGAGTAAAAAGCATTAATAAGGGAAATGTGAAAAAACGACAAATAAAAATCTGCTTTAAAATGCAAAAAGTTGTGCAGAGGTCAACAGTAATCGTAATGTGATGAAGGGTGCAGTTCCTCAAATGGCCACTGGAGGAGCCCTTCGATAGACTTTGTTGTTAAAATGTGCAACACATTTTGCTTTTGCTAATTGTGTTAATGGAGCCGGGAGTCGATTCTGCTTTGACCCAGTTTGCTTTGGATCATATTTAGCATCAAAGTTGAGAACAATAATGGATGTGGCCTTTCAGTTACATTGTGGCTCGCAAGTTGTTGGGTGTAATGATAATAAATCAAACCAACAGGTGGCGCCACTCAGGTCTGCCTGCATCAGAATCTGTGGCCATCAGACGGGTCTGGGCTGAGCGAGGCGCGACCCGATCAGGAAGTGAACCGAGGACTCAACTCTCACTGACCTCAAACTAGCTTTTGCACAAAGGCCCCGAACACGTTGCACAACCTCTGCAAACGCCCGTGAAGGCGCTGACGGAGCCTCGCCGACACACATCAGACTCGGGGGGGAAGACAAGCAATCGCCAGTTTTTTAACGATTCAGCGCCTGCAGAACAAAAGCTCCCCGCAGCCGTGAGTGCGCCCCCCCTCCCCGCTCCTCCTCCGCAGCTTCCCAGGACGCCCGGGGAATCTGGGCAAGACGCTCATTCTTATCATTCCTGCTCAACAACTGGGAGTGGGTTCACCTCGAGCGCTGGAACCGGCCTGCGTGTCGGCTGGGATGCAGAGCAGAGCTGGCAGCGGCGCGGGAGATAAATCACACAAATAAATAAATATCTCATTCGTTCGACCGACTGCGGAAGAGCCGCTCATCAGTCGCGGCTGCTGTGATTAAAATTAACTTAATTTCACATGAGTGGCGCCGTCAAAGGTGCAACTTGAGCGAGTTCGTGCCGCTTAGAGCCAGTATTTAATGATAAGTTATGCGTCAAATTGAAATAAATAAACTGCACAATCTGGAGCCAGAAACCGAGCTGGTTTGCGGAGTGAAGAAATCCCCCAGTGTTTGGGTTTGCGGGCCGTCACTCGTGGCTCCGCTGTTCAAACACATTAATGGCGAGCTGAGCGGTGGCGTCGGTCTCAGTGAAAGTTATGATATTTTTTAGGTTGTTGGCGCAATTACGGGAGGAAGTGAAAGTTGCGATACATTGTTGCAACTTTCCCTTTTTGTAATGCAACTGAGTAATATGTGAAATATCAAGCTATTGCCATATGGCGCCTTACCAACATGACAAATGAAAAATGTAGTCCCAGTAATCTCGTTATGTATCCTTGGATAAATATGAAACATGTCGGTTTGTTATAAGCAGACATGCATGCAAACGTGTCTAATGCAATATTTCAAGGAATTTAGGGGAATTTTCCCTCACTGAGTCTGACTGTCATGAATATCGGCATCACTATTTGTCACAAGCAAACATGTATGCAAATATGCCTACATTTACAAAATATACAACATTTATAGATGATACTACAACTATAGAAATTGAACAACAAAAACCATGAATGGTGAAAAATCAAAGAAGGTTCCCAGACATATTCCTGATGTTCCCTCAGCTCGCAAAAAAAAAAGGCCTATTCAAGCTATTACAATGTTTAGTTGAGCTCCTCTTCAGGCCGTGCTTTCTACTCATCAAGGACCTGGACCTCATCGTCTCCAATGGCAACAAAACCCTGAAAATGTCCAATATTCCCCAGCTAAAATTCCCATGGAAATTTTCTGGAAACTTTCCTGAAGTGTAATAAAATTCTCAACCCCTTTGCAACTCTAGGCGGAAGGAAGGTTGTCGGCGTCAGCTGAAGGCGACGCCAATGATTGGTCAAAGCTGCAGTGATTGGTTAAAACTGCAGCTCCGCCCGGAATTTGTAGGGATTGTGCGGTTGGATTTGCGTCGATGTTGCGAACATGGCGAAATCCTGGAGGGTGTGAGTTGCCGGCGCCGGCACTCTCTCCGTCCTCCTGCTCTGGCTGTTGGCTCGGCTTCGGGCTTTGTAGGTCAGGGCTGAAACCCAACACCGGCACCAGGAGTCACCTTCCAGGCATGGCTCGGCTCGGACGCCCCCGCCGCCGTCCCCGTGCCGCGCTGGTCACAGGACCGGCGGCGGGACAGGAGGCGCGGCGGTTCCCGGCCGGCAGCAGCGCCGCCTCGTCCCGCTTACGTAACTGCAGAACTCTGTGGGAGCGGCACCTCGGAGGGCGGGACCAGAGCCCACCTCCATCCGTTGGATTGGCGTCGGGGCCGGATTCCCGAGGTGGGCTTCAACGTGACCTTCCATAAACCTGGACGACCTCGTTCAGGAACTCCGCTCGGCTCGCTCCCAGTCTCAGGATTGGGTTTCAGCAGCGAGGGTTCCGTAACCCCCCAGCGCGGCGCTCGGGAGCCGCTGAGTGAGAGAGCAGGAATGACAGCAATGGAAGAGGAGCCGTAAATACGACGCAAATAGAGAGATGAGGTGGCTTTTCCCGGTTGTCACGGCGATCACTGCTGACGCTGCAGGTGGACATCAGAGGGGCCGAACCTGAGCCCCCTCCGGACCACCCACATCCTCAAAGCCCGAAAACCCGAGCGGACATTTTTCTCCGTGACACCTCCGCCGGCGCCACACTTCTCGAATAGACGGAATAAGGGGCGTTGTTAAGCCCCGCCCCCTTCTGCTGTGTCACATCTTCACCAAAGCAGCAGCAGATTGTGACGTTTAAACGTTGTTGCGTGCTTTGCTCCCACGTTTGTCCCTCCTGCCCTCGGATTCCTCCCCTCTCATTCCCTCTCCCAGTCCAACCAGTGGGGGCGGACGGTCGCCCACCCTGAGCCGTGGTCCTGCTCTGAGTCTCCTCCTTTCAAAGGGAGTTTTTGGTTGGCTTCTGTCGCCAAGTGCTTGCTCGTGGGTAGAGTTGCAAAATTTACCAGGAGATTTCAGGAACGTTTCCTGAAAATTTGAATGGGAAATTGTAGCTGGGGAAAATTTTTTAGGGTTCTGTTTCCGTGACGACCAGTCATAACGAGACAGCAGCCAGTGACGACGACCAGGTCCGGGTCCTTGATGGAAGAGAAGAGAAGCTCAACTACATATGTGGACATTTTATAACAAACCAACATGTTTCATATTTATACACAGATCAAGGTCAATGCAGTTCATATAATTCCCGAAAATTCCCGTTAATATACAGAAATTCCCATGGATAGTTTGCAACCCTTCTAATTCTATCTCTAAAAAGAAACGTGTTCTGTCAGTATTTAGTAGTAGTAATACTTGTACATATGATTATTTTACTTTATGATTATTTTACTTTATTGAGGGAGGGAAAAATTACGGCAAACTCCTACTTTGTTGCTCAAACTTGCAAATGAAGGTGATTCTGACGGCTGATTGGAACGTTTCATTGTTAAGAAAAGCTCTGGGTTTGGACTGTGGACGCGGCCAATGCGCCGTTCCCGTCGCCCGGGCGGAGCTGAGCGATGTTTTCCGGCAACGCGACGGGATTAAGGCGGGTTTGTGGGACTATGCAGGCAGAGTTCAGCCGAGGCAGCTCTGTCAGCGCCGCCACCGAGCACAGATGATAAATGAGCGGCAGTTGTTTTATTTCAGCAGCAGTTTGTTTGTTTATGGACATTTCTGGATTTGAGACGCGACAGGCAGGTGATGGCTGTGATTATCTGCTCATCATGATCAAAATTACAAGATGGATGGTTAGTTTCGTAGAAGTGGCAGAAATGCTTGTCTGCTCATGCAGATCCAGAGCGACCTGCTTTTCTTCCCCCGCATTATTCAACACTATTCTAAAGTCCCACTTCTCCCGCAGCTCACTGTTATCTGAACCTCCCAGTGCGAGATAAAGAAAAAAAGGCTAATTATTTCCTGACCTCTTGACCTCTTTATTAAAATGAGAACAGATCGTTTTTCGGCCCCCAGAGTTATTTAGCATGTGGTGTTGTTGCATGATTCTGAGTCTATTATCATTGTGCACAATTCTGGCTCGGGTGGAAATTGGATGAAGTAACATGAGAAGGGGAGATATTTTTGAGCTGAGCCCCAGTGCATGATGGGAAATGTAGTTTACAGGACGAAAAACTCCACATTCTACCTCGTTAAAGCAACAATATGCAACTATTTTCCCAACGTCACACACCACCAGCTGTGTCTTCCATCAACTTGACTTGTGTATTTTTGACCATTATTGGCAATTTAAGACTCTAGACACCAATTTTGAGCCAATCATCGTTTAAAGGTTCCTTCATATTCTGGATGTTTCGGCAAAAAGGAAAATTCTTCATAATCTGAAACATTGGTTCACATTTACACAAACTGTTGTGTGGCTTTTCCGCTCGGATATTTACTGCACACCAGCAACAAAGCAGTTGTCTTCCATAGCAACAGTGGGGCTGAAACTTTTTTTAGGCTTCAGTGGAAATCAGTTCATGTAGGGTTGCAAAATTCCTGGAATTTTTTGGAAATTTGGAAACTTTTAATGGGAATTTGGGGGAATTAATGGGAATAACGGTAATGGTAATATCCATGTATAAATATGAAACATTTTGGTTTGTTATTTAGAGTTTAGAGTGCGTGCTGGATACATAATACATACTAAATGTTGTGAAAAACAGGAAAAAATGTATCGCACACCAGATCTCAGCTCCCATTAAAGGTATTTAATTTGGCTCGAAACGTCACTATGGCAAATTAAATACCTTTAATCGGAGCTGAGATCTGGTTTGCGGTTTCTTATAAGCAGACATGCATGCAAACATGGCTAATGCAATATTTTTAAGTGACATTATTAATGAATTTCCAGGGAATTTGGGGGAAGTTTAACTGTCATGAATATAGGCATCAATATTTGTCACAATCAAACGTACATGCAAATATGGCTGATACAACATTTATAAATGACACGCATCAGTTTTTAGAATTTTAATGGTTTCTTTCACAGAACAACAAAAACCATGAATGGTGAAAAATCAAAGAAGGTTCAGGTATTTACACATGTTAATCCCTCAGCTCCCCCCAAAAAGGCCCATTCAAAAGTAACAAATGATGGCCATGCTTTCTATTCCCCAAGGACCTGGATCTCATCGTCTTCAAAAATTCATTTCAGTTGACGGCGACAAAACCCTGACATTTTCCAAAGATATTAATGGCAGGTTTGCGAGCATGAACATGTTTTTCCGTCTCATCCCTCATAAAAGAAAACTTCAACCTGCGAGCGAAGCAAGATTGATTGCAGCAGAAAAAAATGGGATGAAAATATGAAATTGACTTGAGTTATATATCATGAATGTATATATATATATATACAACGTAACCATGCAATGACGCTGCATTGATGCCGGAAGAATCACGTTGCAGTGTTTTAGCTAGGGGTGGGACTCGATAAAAGTACTTAATTAGAGGCTTTGTGACAAATTAATCTCAATTAATCGCATTATATTCCCACAAGAAGCATCATTTTTCAATTAAAAAGCATATTGGTTTAATCAGGTTCCCGTCAGGTTTGATCTCGTCACGGCGCCTCATGTAGCCTTTTCGCTGCATCAGAACCAAATGAGTGTGAGAAAATCCAAAGGTGCTGCCAAGATGAAATCCCCTTTTATCAAATAAGGCCCAGAAAAACCAACCAGCTGGGGCTCTATTTTTAAAATGGAAAAACAAAGTGCATACAGGAGGTAAAAAAAAAGGCTGTTTGTCTAGACAGAGGAAGAAATATGGAGAGACGTGAGGATGGAGAGACGAAGGGGGAGAGAAAGAGAATGAGGGAGGGAGAGCGAGCTCCCGTGTGGGTTGAGTGTCGAGGTGTTGAAATGGCCCATTGAGCCAGAATGTCGACTACACACAGCAGATAGAAGTCAGCAGCGATCTGTCCACAGTTTACAGCCGCTCTGCACCAGCACTTCAAACCCCTCCACACACACACACCGGACACACACACACACACCACTGCGCTGCACACACACAAATGTTTTGACACTTGCGGAAGGACGAGCAGCTGAGTGCACCAACCTTAAAGCAACAACATGCAACCTTTTTTTTTAAACGGTTCCACCATATTGCACGTTTTTGTCCATAGTTTGGAAGCATTTTGCTCCGATAATCGTCTAATTCTAGGTTTTTTTGTAAAACGTGAAATCCTTCATTACCTGAAGCATCTCTTCACCTTTAAGTCACATTATTCTGATGGCTTTTCTGGCTGAGTTACCATGGAAACATGCCTTGTAGTTGCTTTAAACTGCAGCAGGGGCGGCAGAAAAGTTGCATAGTGTTGCTTTATAGCATGTAAACCTCTGCTCTGTCCATGTGCACCCCCCCCCCCCCCCACCCTTCCTTCCACAACATGAACTCGAGCGCACTTTGACACACAAAAATCCACCGCCTTTGTAAAAGCATCAAGAGGAATCTGTTTCTGCGAAATGCCACGTCCTTAACAAAAAACGCATGGAAAGAAGCTCTCACAAGGCCAACATTGTTCCTCGGGCCTGTTAAAATGCACATGGAGACGCTGCAGAGAGAGGGGTGTGTGTGTGTGGGGGGGGGGGAGCTCAGAGCGCTCATCACACACGGAGCAGATCAACCAACCAACAAACGGCCGATTCTGTTTTGCATTGCAGGTATAAAAAAACCAGAAGTCTGGAGTGAGAGGTGATGAAACAAGAAGCAGGAAGCAGGAAGTGGGCTCTCACAGGCGTCCACGCATCACTCAGGCCAACACGCCGAGTTGTGCAAGAAGCAAAGCAGCACCGTGGAAGGAATCCAGATATCGAAGGTCTGTTCAGCATTAACTCTGCAAGAATTTGTTACATATTTTCTGGGGGAGCCTGCATGGCTCTGGCTCTGGCTCTGGCTCTGGTTGGCGGCGGCAACCATCCGTGGATCCGGAGGGCGAATCGCACACAGGAAGCCCAATGAGGTGCCGCCGCCATCGCCGCCGCCGTGAGAGCCTGCCGCAGCACCGGCCTAATGAGTGCGGAAACGGCGTTGGGTTCACTCCGCTCCGCTCCGATGGCGATGGCGGCTCCCCGGCTGAAGCGGCGGCTAATTAAGAGCCACCGCCGCGACGCAGCTCCGAGCCAAAACAGCCTGCAGCGGCGAACGCTGCATTTAAACACATTGTTTAAACATGGCCGCCGCCACACATCATACATATGCATGTGTGTGCGTGCGTGTGTACACATACTGTACATACACACACACATACATACATACAAAGACACATACATACACACACACACACACATACACACACACATATACATACACACATACATAAAAACATACATACACACACATACATACATCCATACATACACACACACATACATACATACATATATACATGCATACAAACATACATACATACATATATACATGCATACAAACATACATACATACATAAATACATACGTACGCACATACACACACACGCGCACACACAGACATAAAAACATGGATACACACACAGACATAAAAACATGCATACACACATACATACACACACAGACATAAAAAGACATACACACATGCATAAAAACATACATACACACACGCACACACGGATACACACGCACACATAGATATATATGCACAGACACACACACACGTACACATAGATATATATGCACACACACACACACACACATTGTTTGTTCTCGTCAGCAGTTCGTTATCGTCAAGACGTCGCCTCGCTCGGCTGCGGTGACCGAAAAAACGTTGACACAAAGTGATTTGGTTTTCACTGCGTTGCACAAGTCGGGGGGTTTTTTAAGAGGCTGCCATTTGGATCTGATTCCACGAGGGGCTTCTGGAGGGGGGGCTGCCAGTGAGAAGTGTTTCTACTTATCTGCTTATTCCTCCGTATTTACATCTTCTCAGCAGTGAGTCAAATATCCGCGCAGGACGAGGATTGTTTCCCCCCGTGACGGAGGCCGAGGCAGCAGCCGGCCGGCCCGTAATCGCGTTAGCTTTGGCTGTAACGCAGTAATGCAACATGCTTTTGTTCTTATATCCAGTAATGGTGTCACGCTCATCAATCAAACAATTACGTGTCCATTTGCTCTCCCTGTAATCTGCGTCACGCGCATCCTCTTGTGCAACAATGGCGTGACCTCGGGTTTTGTGCCTCTGATCGATATCGCCGGCGTTACACAAGAGGAGGGAAAAAAGTGACGGTAAACAAACGCGTGTCCGCTGTGGCCACTATTGACCGCATGCAAAGTGGAAGAACCATATCGCTATGGTAACCAAACGCAAGCTGGCAGCCGTGTTGTTCTTTCGCATCCAAAGTCCAACCACAGGAAAAAAAACCACATTGTGACGAGGAAGAATGTGTCTGATATTACTGTAACGGTACAACAGTGAACAAACATAGAAGTACTTTATTATACATTTATTGTACATTTATTTATACATGTCAAGTACGAAAAACGAGTACAAAAGTGCTATAAACAATCCCCAAAAAATAATCAGTTCAAATGTAATCATACAGAACCAGTTTATATAGTCTTTAGGTACTTTAACAGTTAATTGTTGTGTATTAATGACTAGTCAGAGTAATTGAGTAAAGATGTATTTGAGAGTAACATGTAAGTCCAGCCCAGTGCTGATACCTGCTGCACAGATCCGATTATTCGCCGGGTTCGGAGCCACATATTCATCTCTCTCTTCTTTGGTGTCCCTCAGTCAGCAGACGTGTGTGTGTGTGTGTGTGTGTGTGTGTGTGTGTGTGTGTATGTGTGTGTGGGGGGGGTGTTATGTTCACAGTTCACTTGAGGCGACGGGGAGACTCGGGGCTGCGATCCGTGGCGTGGCGGGCGGCCAAACTCCGGCGTGAAAGTAAATGCAGTCAATGTTTCAGAAAGGCGATAACAGTTCTTTCCATGCTGGCGTTTCCACAGAAGGGGGCGGGGCCTTGGGGGGGGGGGGGGGGGGGGGGGGGACAAGCACAGGAGCCACATCAAAGGGTCCAGTGGGTCCGGTTTGTTATTCTCCTCCAAAGGTTAATTACAGCAGAGCTTCAAAGCGGCTGGTTGGGCATCTGCAAGGCATTTGGAAGTCTGACATTCCTGTCAGGACAAAGGCAAATAAATACACAAATACATACAAAATACATTGTCTTACATGCAAACATACACACGTACAAACATACACACTTAAATACACACATATATACCTACATACATTCATGAACACATACACACACACACACATGCATATATTATCCTAAATACATACACGCACACACACACAGCCCGATCAATCAGTGCGCCCCCGCTGCCCTCCATCACGGTGTGTGTGGTCCCGACCTGCTATCACTGTGTGTGTGTGGAATCAACAGGGGGGCAGGAAGTGCAGGGGGCGGAGCTTCTCCAGGGGAGCAAATACGAGCGCTTCCACGCAGCTTTCCTTTTTGTCCCCCGAGGCCCGCCGCCGTCCCTGGCAGCTCTCGTCGGGACTATTGATAGGCAGCTATTTGTGTTTGTGCAAGTGAAGCCCGGCCTCTTTGTGAGTGTTTACCGTGCGGGGGTCTCTGCCCGCCGGCCCCCCGAGCCGCACAAATAAATAATATCCACTGCCAGCAGCGCCGGGTCAAATGCCGGCCTGTTTTTTTTTTGTCTTTCTCCTTTTTCCCCTCC
>CAESWR010000168.1:9522-20510 GCA_903171835.1 Mullus surmuletus | reverse complement strand
TGTAAACCACTCGTGTTTATTCCCGGTGAAGGTGCAGGGGGGCCGTCAGAGGAGCGGGGACCCCCTCACTCGCTATTCATTATTCCAATATGGAGAACATGCGTGTCTAATTGCTTGAACAGGTATACGTATGTGTGTGTGTTTGCGTGTGTGCTGTTTCTGGGTTGAGGAGGGGTCTCTGGGAGAGCAGCACATGCAGCCTCACATGGTTTTAATGCTTCCTGCTTGTTGTTTTATGTGTCTGCATTAAATGGAGCCACATGTCATCAATAGACTCAGTCACACACACACACACACACTTACACACTCACACACACACGTTTTTTTCAAAAGTGTCACCAGTTTGTTAACGTCAGACGACAGCGTTTTTGCGTCAGTGACCAGGCGGCGCAGGTGTCGCCTTCGCTCGGGTGACTCACCGTCTGTGTCCACCCGAGGCCACCAGCTCAAGGGTGTGTGTGTGTGTGTGTGCGTGTATGCATGTATGTGTGTACGTGTGTGTGTGTGTCGGACCGCCACCGAAAAAACATTAGGCCGAGTCAGCGCAGGCTACACACCCCGCGTGCCTGCGCCGACACGTTGAAACACACACACACACGCACGCCGTCACATCTTTACGAAGCAGTTAAAGTTGATGACTCTGCCCGTCTGACACGAGATCCAGCATTCCTCCTCTTCCTCCTCCTCCTCCTCCTCCTTCTCCTCTTCCTCCTCCTCCTCCTCCGAGCCGATCCAATCAAAAGGAAAAGCAGGAGTGGAGCGGCAGGTGTGTCTGCGATGTCTCATTGTTGACCTCTGTCACTGTGCTGCGTGTTTTGCAGGCTTTGAAGTGGCCTGAATCCGTCCAAAATGTCCTGTGTCTCCGTATGTGTGTGTTTGTTTCAGTGCAGCTCCGATGCAAAAATCTTCCTCATGCAAAAACTGACAAATTTTAAATGCAAACCTCTGAGGCACGAGTGTTTCCTGAGAGGCTGAGGGAGCAAAACCTTGATCTTAAAGCAGCAATATGAACGTTTTAGTAGTATTTCAGTTCACTGTAACAGATGTGATATCTGAAGGACACACACTTTTTATTTTTTATTTTCTGTAGTTCCAAATTTGCTCAAACCTTGGATTTTAACCAGACCTTTGCAGAGAAACACACATTTCTGAAACTCAAAATCAGCCTCTTAACTTTCTATAAGTTGGGCTTAAGTCACAGCCATTGTGAAGCTGTTACTTTAAGGACAAAGAGTTGCATAGTGTGACTTTATTTCCTGGGGTCACTACCTGATGTGAGTGTGTGTTTTCTCTTCAGCTGTAACGTGTGAGGTTTTACGGTGCAGGCAGGACCACCGCTGGAGATAAGTGCCACCGCTCCCCTTAATCCTCTCCATAAAAACAGAGGGACTTCAAATTACACGGAGGATGCAGATGAAGTGCGCCGAAAACTCCGCCGCTCCGACACCTGGCAGCCCAAAAACGCAGTGGGTGGAAGATGCAAATTCTGTTAAATAGTTGCATATTGTTGCTTTAACCTTTAAGAGTTCCTTTAAGTTTCCTTTAAGAAAAACTTTCTCAATCGTCCCTCAGAATGAAAAACGTCCCCTCCCTAAAAACTCCTGTTTTTTCTCCACTTTAAACGAGTCAGTCTCTTTAATAAACTTCAACCTGAAATATATGTCAAACATTGTTTTGGGGCATTTTAAAAAATACAAAAAACTCAAATAATTTCCATGCAATTCAAGGAGGATTTCATTATTATTATTGTTATTATTATTATTAGTGCCTCAGATGGTCAATGATTAGCATTGAATAATAACATTGAATTTGAGGCATTCAGATTTTTTCTGCAGTGACTTTTTTTTTATAGCAAACTCTCTTATTAGTTCCTGGGGACAAAAAGCGTCTCCTTCCAAAAGACTGCTGTAAAAATATCATATATGAATATTTTTTCCAAGTTTAAATGAGTCAGTCTTGTTAATCAGCTTCAGCCTGAAAGATGCATAACGAATATCACATATTCTTTAGGGATTTTGACCCTTTAAATGCTCCAAAAACATCTGGACAAAAAGCGTCCCCAGGAACTCTTAAAGAGTTAAGATAAAAATAAATGACCCGGCCAGTCAGCCAGTCAGTCAGTCAGTCAGTCAATCAGACAGTCAGCAGCTCGAAACTCCACTATCTTCAAGTTACAACCTAAACATTTGACAAGCGCTGCAAAAAAAAACCCTGCTCAGGACGGTAAATACGTCTGGATGACGCAGACAAGGGGGAAGCAAAGCGGCCACATGACACAAACACGCCAGACTCCCGCGGCAGCCATTCATCTCCTCCACTTTTTAATCAGTCAAGGGAGAAAAATGAGCGTCCCGCGCCAAAAGCTGCACATTAAATTCATTAAGCGGGGCTCTCGCAGGCGGGCAGCGCTCAGAGCGTGGCATTTAAAAAGTCATTTCTAATTCCATCCAACATAAAACTCGAGCTGTCGTTTGAACTCCGCCCGTCCCAATTTTCTTTGCGGTATTTCGGCTTTGTGAGGGATAAAAGCCGCCTGTGAAAGCGGATCGTCGGAGGGGGGGGGGGGGGGGGGGGGGGGGGGGGGGGGGGGGGGGGGGGGGAATGGACCGGTTGGCGGACAGCGAACACGCCGTTCCAAATACACATACACACACACTTTAACGGTGGGGCTGCACTTGCCACAACATCGGAGGGCCTTTATGCATCACAAACCTCATCTGAGATCCCAAATAAAGATGCAAAAATGCATGTGAATAGTTTGGGTGGTGGCTTCACGCAGCGGCTGCAGAGTGTGAACACAGATATTTCAACATGTCAGCAAATAAACACATCATTATTGGAGGACACAGTCGGCGCGGCAACGAGATGCTCAAATCATACTGGAAGGAGTTGACTCAAAGATGCCTTATAATTTCAACCCATTTAAAGTCTGCCTCCTCTGTGAGGAGACTAAATCTAACCAGATATACTCGCAATAACCAAAGACACACGTTCAGACAGGCTCCCCCGAGGTTTCCCAACACCTTTTATTCTGCCTAACATCAGATCTCTGTCACAAGTTTCAATGGTGCAAAAATAACTTTGAAATCTCCAGAATTAAAGGATGATAGAAGTAATGTCTCTTTTGTTTGAGAAAAAAATCGGCCTGTAAGAAACTAAGAGCTCTCTTCTCAAGTCTTACTGGGCAAGTAAATAACTCATAAATATCGAAATAATATCAGCAAAAACAATGAAAACCAGGACTTATTCATCACTTGAGGACGAAAGCAGGCGTTGAAGATGCATTCAAAAGCATCACTTCCTCCTCGCCAAAATAAGAGTGGCCAACATGAGCCGTTGGGGCGTGCTACATAAAGACGCTAATATAATTCCCACAATCCTTTTCTGGATTTGGAAATCATAAATAAACCTGTGTGCGTCGACTCCTCCCAATAGGCTTTAAAGGGACAGTTTGTATTTTTTGGCATGAAGTTGTATGAGCTCCTCACCATCAGTGTGGTTCATCAGCAGTGACTTTTCCTCCACTGCGTCCTGTGAGCCGAGTTCCGGCCTGGTTTGTGACGCAAATGTATGACTCTTTTAAACGCATGTTGTTTTTTGGAGCAAAACACTTTATCTGTGTGACTCCAGCAACTAGACGGAACTACTTTCTGCAAAACCAAAACCGGGCCGGAACTCAGCTCATGGGACACAGTGGGAGAAAAGTCACTGCTGATGAACCACACTGATGGTGAGGAGCTCATACAACTTCATGTCAAAAAATCTGGACTATCCCTTTAAGTACATGGCATTAAATAGACAAAGCGTTATGCTGCCCCTGTGACAGATCCTCAGCGTGGTGAGGTTTGACCTTTAGTGGTTCAGGCCCGGAGAGTTCTGCTGCCCCCCCCCACCCCCACCCCCACCCAGTAAAAATGGGCCCCCATAGCATCTCCCTTATTTACGGCGGGACAAGCTCGAGGAAATTGTCCGGCCGCCGATCGGGTTGCAACCTGGTTAAATAACATTTCCACAGCTCGTTTTAGCGCCGGCGGGCCAGGTGCTGGTTTTGGCACGTAAAAGCATTTCATAAATCAATTAATTTTCCGCGCTCTGGTGACTCAGGCGTTTCTCTACCTGGGTGAGGTCGCTCCACCCGCCCGCCAAATAATAAGGCAGCAAAAATGTGGTTTCCCGGGTGAGTCACCTGAGGAGCAGCAGCTGTGGACGGACTGACCTGCTTTCAGGAAATAACATCCTGCAATGCCGCCGTCACACTGATTAACTGCTATGCATGTTTCAGCGAGGTCACCGGCTTCTTCCCGACACGGTCAGAGCCGTGACTCAGGCTGCGTCAGGCCGCGTCAGGCTGCGTCAGGCTCCGCCCCCCTGGCCCAGCCGGAGCTGTGACGGCCCGACTGACGGTAATTGGTGGAATCAGCCGGCGGTCTGTCATTGAGGTTAGAAGGTCACACAGCCCACCAGGACGGAGACACGCCGCTCTGTGTGTGTGTGTGAGAGACCCCGAAGACCCTTTTACTGAAACGTCACGATGAAAAGCTCTCATAAATTCATTCTTTCTTTTCAAATCTCATGCTGATTTGAAATTTAAACAATCTGTCTCCAAAAATGTGTGCACATTTAAAAAAAAAAATGTGTGCAATGAGTGCACATAAACTGTGTGTGTGTGTGTGTGTAAAACTTGGATTATTACAAAGATAATTGTGATATTAGTGTGATAGTTACCAAAAATGCAATTTGAAAAAATTACTAATAACAATAATAACAACAATAATAATAATAGTAATAGTAATAATAACAATAATAATACATACCGCAATGGGCAATAATAATTACTAATAATATAAATGCATAAATAAATAAAAATACATAAATAAGTAATTAACAATGCCAACTTAATTTGTTTGTAATAATAATGATAATAATAAAGAAGAAGAAGAAGAACAGGGGGTGGGATTGAGGATTGAGGATGGAAGAGACGACCAAGAGTTTTTTTATTTTTTCCACAGCGTGCCTCGGCCTCTCCTGAGCGGTGGGAGACCCTCCTGTCGCCCCCCAAACACCCGAAGGTTTAATAAACGATACATGTTTCTGTAAAAATGCAGAGTCATATTTTGGGACACGTTGAGATCCCTGTAAAAAAGAGCCGAGCGTGTAAACGCCGACCTTGAGTGACGTTTAAACTGTTTTACGTCCCGTTTGCAGCAGCTGTTCACCTCCTCAATGAAGAAAATCCATCAAAATACCTTTGTAGAGGGGGGGGGTGGTGCCCACGTTCGCACGCAGCTGCAACGCATTTACTTTTACAAGCTTTTTTTTTTCTTCCCCAAACTGAATTCCTATCAAACCCTCCAGTGTGTGTGTGAGCTTTTGTTTTTTTTATGTTGAAATACTGGTTTCTCCTCCCAGCAGGAAGTGGAGGCCAATCAGCATCACAAAGCCTTGTTGTTCTCCTTCACGGGGCCTCAGACACCCACAATTACCCACAACACCTGTTTCTTCTCGGCGCAGAGCTGCACCGATGTTTATCTCGGCACAACTGTGATTCCACCCGTCGCCCAAATGCGCGTTTTCCTGTATTTTGAAAAATGTCCTCCTTGCTTCTTCGCTTCGGTTCCATCTTCGCCGCGGCTGAGTGTACGTGCTTTTATTCCCCACATGCAAGTCGTGGCAGGAGCGTTTTGGCGTGCGGTGCTGCAGGGAGCTCGCCCTCGCCATGCGTCCCGCTTTGCTTTGTTGCTTTTCTATGTGCGCTTGCATGTTTGTGTGTGTGTGTGTGTTTGTGTGTGTGCAGGTTGAGACATGGGCATCTAAACACAGGCTGTTTACCCACATCTGTGTTGAGCAACAGCGCAGAGATGTGTGTGTGAGTGTGTGTGTGTGTGTGTGTGTGCGCAGCCCGAGGCCAGGCGGCGGCTGCAGAAAACAAGCCGTGCCATCAGTGTGTGTCACGGCAGACGAGGCTGATTCACAGGTTTGCCATCGACGCGCGGCCGCATAAAAACATTTTCTTTTAAATAAATAAATGAAGAAGGAAAAAAGAGCCTGGGAGCCACATTTGTCTTCCACTGCGGCTGATTCTCCAGTGGTTTTCACTTTGGATAATTGGGCTCGAGATGCATTGCGGGAAAAAATGTCAGGAATTCCTTCCCTTTCATGTTGCTTTTCCCAAACACTTCCAAAGCCAGAGGTGCAGTCGAGGTGATACGCAGGTAAACGCCGTTTACCCCCAGAATGTCCCCAATTACTGTATTACCTCTACAAAATGCGCAAAGATGCGTATCAGCATGGTTTGGTGACTCTCACTTTCCCGTTCAGAAATTACGAAGCAGGAACTTTTGGACCAGAGGTAGGTAGGAAGGAAGGAGAGAGGGAGGAAGGAAGGAGGGGTGGAAGGAAAGCCTCCCCTCATTCCTTCCTCTCTCTCTTCCTTCCTTCCTCCCTCTCTCCCTTCCTTAACGTTCCCTTCCTCCTCCTTTCCTCTCTCCCTTCCTTCCTTCCTCTCTCTCTCTCTCTTCCCTCCTTCCTTCCTCCCCCCCCCCCCCCCCTGTCCTCCATTAATTAATGGCTGGATGTCAGGAGGTTAAAATTGACCTTTATTTTACCAGGTGAAACCAGCTGGGATCAGAGACCCCTCCCAGTAAACCCACTAGAAGAAACCAATCCACACCACAGCGTCTCGCCGGACCTCCTCGCAAAAAAACGGGGTTTGAGCCAAAGATGGACACAAGGAAGAAGCGCCGGCACGCTGCCTCCCGATATGGCCGCACGGCGGGGGCCGGCGGAGGAGGACAGGCCGCGACTCTGAGAGTTCAAAGGTCGGCACTCGAGTGGAGAGGAAAGGTCAGGCTGAAGATGGAAAGAAAAAGAAGACGCGTGGGTGAGTAAGTGAGTGAGAGTGAGGGGCCGACGGGGGGAGGAATGTGGGAACAAGTCGCCCAGAGATGAAGTGAAAGGTCGCTTCTCTTCTCTTCCTGTCAGACACTTTTTCTGTCGGCTGGTTGTTTTTCCCCACAAACCCGCCGGCTCCGTTTAAAAGACTGTTAAAGGTCACAGAAACCTGTTAAATGCGATTTTCCAGCTCTGATTTTGCCTCCAATGACCAACTTCGCTGAGAAACCCACCGGCGTAAATCTCCTTTTCTGCCATTGCTGCCTTCAACTGCCATTAAAATCACCAACCCTGCAACCCAGCGCCATAACCAGTCCGGCCACTAGGTGGTGTCTGTCACCTAATGAGGTATTTTCATTGTCCAAGAAGGTCAAAAGAATCACAAATCAGTTATCAGCTCGGTTTCCATGGCAGCCGCTCAGGGGAACTCAGGTGAGGCTCTTTGATGGTGCTGGGAAAAAAACTCAGAGGATCTTATCTTTATTTATTATGAAACCGCACGATAAAGAGGAACAGGTTGCCACAAAAACGCTCCCAGTCGCTGGATTCGGCTCAACAAAAAAAACTCCCATTGACTCGTGAATGAGTGTATTTGGTGTAAATAAAATGATCAATTATCGCTCGTTCCCAGATAATCACACTTAATCTTTATGCCAACGTTTCAAAATAAAGGTTCGTCAGAGCGGCTCACGAACAAGCATGCAAACATAAACTTGAGCTTATGGTTTTAGGCGTGCGCTCACACACACACACACGCACACACACACACACACACACACACACACACAGACCGAAGCAGGGGAATTCCTTTAATAACACTCCGACCAAAGCAGACATGGGTGGTCCACACTTGTCATTATATCCCCGCAGGCTAGAAGGCAAACACAAAGCACCATGGGAAACACAACCTTCCCCCCCGATGGCGGCGTGCTGGAGGTGCCTGTCAATCCGCCACCGAGACAAGCCGTGAACTTTCAGTCAAGGTTTTGGCGCATCAAAAAAAAAGAGACGCGGGAGGAGAAAGAAGCGAGAGCAGATGATGCCGGTGCTTCGCTCACTTAAAAGGCTTCCTGTTTGGATTGATTTTAAGATTCTTTCATTTGTTTTTAAGTCTGTGAATGGACTGGACCAGGACCAAGACCAGGACCAGGACCAGGACCAAGACCAAGACCAAGACCAAGACCAAGACCAGGACCAGGACCAGGACCAGGACCAAGACCAAGACCAGGACTTCCAAGACCAGGACCAGGACCTGGGCTTGTTTATGCTTCAAAGGCAGCAACAAGCCGGGAGGTGGGGGGGGCAAAGGACAGCGGCTTTTTCTCCCCGAGTGTGGAGATGAATGGTTTGAATGGAGATGAATGGGACAAGAAACATAAACAGCTCTTATCTCTCGCCCCCCCCCTCTCCACACACACACACACACACACACACACACGCGCACACACACACACACCAGACTCTGACCTTTCCTTGCCTTCAACCCTCTTGCGTGGCTCTGGTTGTGTGTTTACTCCTCCCTGTGACCACCGCGCACTAATAAATAACACTAAAGTTCGACAAACTGACACAAAGCACAGATTGTATCTCGGTGCACTCCCCCCCCCACCGCCCCCCCGCCCCGGCCCCCCCCCGCAGGGTGGAAACTGTTGACACTCCTGCACCCTGGTATTTGTCTGACAGATGAGTCATGAGCAGCGACCGTGGCTAAAGCAGCAACCGCCTGTCGACTGTCTGCGCACACAGTCGATCCTTCGATTGGCTCCTCGTGCGTATGAATCGTCTCCGAGGCGTGTTTGCTCCGGCAGAGTATGGATCCGCCCGCACACACACAAACATCCCACACATAGAGCCGCCTGACCCAGCGCCGCGGCAGATACGCCGACTGTTACACATTAAACAAAGCCCGCCGCGCTGTTTACCGACGGAGCGAGAGGAAGCCAAATGTCAGAGGAAGTCGCCGCGCACACGTGGGTGAAGCGCTGATTACAGCCGAGGCTGGATGAAGGCAGAAGAGCCTTCTTAGGATGAGATGGAAGCTGCTACTTTAAGGGTGGCTCAACCTTTGATGCTTAGAGCTCCACCAGCACGTGTAAACTCAGAAAGTTTCAGTTTTCTGTAACTGTCATCTGTTGTATCGCAAATACCATCAAAATTACACTGAAGCTTTTACTTTAAGGATGGACCCGAATGCTGTAAATGTGGAAGTTCCTTTAATCTCCCCCAAGCTTTAACCTACATGTCGAACCCCAAAAAGAAGATGGTCGGTAGTCTTCAGTAAACCTCAAAATCTACTTACTTCAAAGCTGTTACTTTAAAGATGATACATTTCCGTTTCTCATGACAATTATGTTGACGCTGTTACTTTAAGGATGGCTGAGAAAACCTTCATCTCAGTCCTCAGTGAACCACAAAATCTACTTTGAAGCTGCTACTTTCAGGATGGCTTAGATGTAAACTGTTCTTACCGAGTCTTAGCAACATTTCTAAACCAAGAAAAATCTTCATATCAACATTTCAAGGGAGCGTTCTAAGTGGATCCCTGGAGTTTTACTAACATGAGTCAACCGACGAACGAACCCATTTCAAAAGATCAGTGGGTTTCAGAGATATGGTCACTATTCTCCCAGTAACAAACCTGATTTATTGAAATTAAAGCTGTTACTTTAAGGATCCTATTGGGACTTTAAAGCAACATTTAATGGTTATCAAAATCCCTCACTAAAATCTATTCCTTTGATCCTGCTTGAGTTATAAAATACCGCTTTGACAGCTTTGAATTAAAGGAAATATGAGGCTGAAAGGTAAAAGTATAAATTATTGTGCATTTTAATCTTTATTTGTCCTTATTTTCTTTTTTCAGATGTTGCAGATGTTCACATGCAGTGTTGTAACTGTAACGTCACGTGTCAACGGCGGCACAGATTAACCCCAAGAAAAGAACCAAACAGCATCAAAGAAGCCTCCTCGGTTCCCTGCGTGTTGACACGTCGAATTCAGCTGTCAGACATGTTGCCTCAACACGTCAACTCGGGGCTGCGTCTGGACAATCAGCACTGGGCAGCTTTTCACCAAGTAAGTGCTTCATTTTCCCCTTAAAAACAACCTTAAAGGAGTCAAATCTGATGCGATTACGATGTGTAGTGTTTCGTCCGTGTTTGTGCCAACGGTTGGTGACTCGAATACGAAATCACATCCTGCGTCCGCTCACCAAAACACGTTTTTATTAGTCGGTGAAGCTCTGAAGTTGCCGTCAATAATCGGTCGGCCGCGACGGGTCGCGGGGCGACAACCCGTCCTCGACACATTCAAACCAGATGCAGCCGTGAAGCCGAGCTTTGAGCTTTGGGGTTGTTTGGAAGCTGCCAGGCTCATCCATCATCCAGCGCCGCCGCCGCCGCGCGCTCACGAGACAAGCCCCCAGTGTTTACGGGGACATTGTGTGAAGAGCAAACTGGAGAAGACTCACCTACCTGTGAGCCGGAGACGAGTGTGAAGAGGAGCGTTGTGTGTTTGGAAGCCGCAGTGACGTCGCGGCCGGCGCCGCCTCTCTGTGCTTTGTTGACACGGAGAGCAGCTCCAGAACACACGTGCTGGGAAGAAGACGGGAAGAGCAGCCGGTCACGGGGGCGAGGCCAGCCAGGACAGCGAGCGCCCGTCTGTCCGTTTGTCTCGCCGGCTCTTTTGCGTGCGATCACACACACACACACACACACACACACCTGCAGGAGCCACTGGCTCTCAGCTCCAGACCCACAGCTGTCCTGGCAGCCGAGCGTCAGACGAGGAATTTACTTCCACGTCTGTGCGGGCGACTTTGCGGATCGACAAACACGGCTGTGTGTCTTCTTTGTCTCGGTCGGTGTGTGTGTTTGTGGGATGTGAGCGATGGCCGTGTGTGTGTGTGTGTGCGGGGGGGGGGGTGCAGGATGATGGAGCACTAAAAAATGAATCATCAGCAGAGCGCTCGGCCGTGCTTCCTCCCCCTCCTTGGTCTGCGCTCAGGCCTCCCGGGACCTCGGAGCGCTCCGGAACACAGTCCTGATTGCAGAACTCTTCAATCAACTCCCACAGACCCGGAGATGGGATTGGGGGGG
>CAESWR010000167.1:190644-201575 GCA_903171835.1 Mullus surmuletus | reverse complement strand
TCACAAAAGCTTTCGATTAGTATCTTTCAAAAAATTCACTTGCATCAGTGACTTCAACCAAATGTGTGCACCACTGTGCTTTTACTGCAGGTTACAGTGGCTCCGCCCTCAGGACCTGGCTGATGACCCCCCTGAGCCCTCAACTAAACGTTCAAGAACATTAATCATGCAGTCAATCCACTCATTGATGCCTGAGACTCCACGTACAATCTCCTCTTGTGATTGAAGGACTACCTGTGTGAGGACCCTCCCACTGCATTCGGGTGGGCCGGAGGATGCGCCACCGCGTCCGGGTGGACTGCCGGCGACACACACACTGGGCAACACATCCATTTCTGTCGAGCATTAAAAATATGGGTTTATTAAATGCCTGATTCTGTGTTATTCTTGTGTTTACATCTATGGCAAAGCATGCGGGGATGTTGGTCTGGGAGTCAGCGCGAGCTCCTCCATCTCCCCCACCAGCACCTCCAGCGCACACGCCATGAACTTCTTCTTCTTCGACATTTTTTTGCGAGCGTGGACAGGAGAGACCCTATTTAAATAAAATTGCATATGTATACGTGGTCGTAGCGGGGGCGGCCCCGGCCACACGCTCAATTCCATGCTGAGTGGGATGTATCAAGGAAAGGTGCGCGGATCCCGGCGCTCACACTTATTGATACATCCAGATTTTTTTCTGTGTGTGGAACTTCCGGGATTCTTGTGAACGCTGGCGTTTAGTATGAGATCCATGTAGTTATTGATACATGAGGCCCCAGGTCCGGGCCATAAAAATGAGCTCCTGTTGACAAGGGGGAAAACCAATTGGACACCAATCCTGGAGATTGGGTGTGGGTGAAAGTGCACAAAGTGAAGTGGGATCAGCCCAAGTGGTGTAGTCCCTACGAGGTGTTATTAGCGCTGTAGAACTCGCTTAAAGTTAAGAAGAGCGCCAACTCACAGTGGGTGCACATTACCCACTATGCTAAGGCTAGAAGACCCACTGGTGGGGAAGCGGTCCCTCTGATGCCTGTAGCAACCAGAGGAGGGGACGTCCCCGGAAAGTTGTGGACTGGATAAGGAGGAAGGGATCCCGCTTTCAGTGGGCAGATTGAGTAATCCCAATTAAATATCAAGACCCTCTGCTAGGGCTGTGGGAAGCACCAGGAGGCAGTGCGCGAGAGTACACTGTGTGTGTAAGGTCCCGCTAGCAGATGGCAGATTGGCTGATGGGGACTGAGGCCGGCACCTATAAGAGTAAGATGATCCCAGTACCAAGCATTATTGATGAGGCTGATTCTGGCATTTAAATTTCCGATATCAGAAGAAAAATGCTTGATATGTGCTGTGGGCCTGAAATTACAGGTGTTCGAGGACCCGCTATCACTAAAAAAGGACTACGGCAGGGAAAAAAAAAAAAAAAAAAAACCCTGTGCATAGCAAAAATTCGGCTCTAAAAGATAGCCATAGTAAATGCGAGTATCCTAGGTGTAAATATCCTGACGTCAGATCTGTTTGTCTGTCTGTCCTGTCTTTTTTATTAGTACTCATTCTTGTTAGTGTTTTTTATTTTAAGAAAATCAAATAAAAAAACATTTAAAAAACCATTGGTAATTCAAACAGGTCACGATCTTATTGGTCATAATTGCAATCATTGTACTTAACCATGGCTCTTATGGAAAACCAATAAAGCCTTTGGTGCTCCGATTTGAAGAAGGGTGCACTGTTACAAAACAAATTGATATTTGTAGAATAGGCTATTGTGGACGGCTTCAGAAACATCATAGGTGGGCAGAAAAATACATATGTGAAACTTTCAAGAATGGGAACTCCGGCCATAGAAAATGGTGTGAAAGCTGGAATTGTGTCATAACCAAGCAACAAAATGGGGTTACTCACCTCCAAAAGCCACTAAAGGAAAAAACCCTTTGACACAGAGAATGATCTTAGACGCAGGAATAATTACAGAATGTATATCTAATCACTGCAACTCAGTGTCATTAACATTAAAGGATCCGAAACTTATAGACAGCAGGCTGTATGTGTTAGGAATTGTTATGCCTGGAAATTATCCAATGGGACATTTCATAATTAATGTAATCAAACCGCAGGTGAAGTCATCAAAAGAGCCTGACAAACCAGTGGAGAAAAACCTTTCAACTGTCGTGCAAGATGTAATTGCCATGGAAACGGGTGTTTCTGGTTCAAATGAATGGATGGCATGGATGTTGTATACGGCACAATCACTGAACAGATCAAACTGTGTGGCATGTTCCCTGGCCAAATCAGTAATGGGCACCGTCCCACTGTATGTGTCCATAAGTGAAAGAGACTGCATCCCGAAACTGTTCACCAATGTGACATTTGCAAATTCATCTCAGTGTTCCCAAATGCATGTCCAATTTCCAGTGGGTAGAAGAAGCACGACCTTTCATCGGAATTAAAGGTAATTATTCTTATTATAACAGGACCCAAATTGAAGGGATACGACTTGGTAAAATGATACACTGTAAAGAAATAATACATCTAAAGCTGAGTGAGTTAAATAACCAAATGACCTATCGCCAGGATGTTTGGTGGTGGTGTGGCAATAAAGTTCTATGGGGTGTTCTTCCTGTGAATTGGAGGGGTGTTTGCGCCCTAATACAATTAATCATGCCTTTCGTAGTAGTCCATTGGTCTACCACTGATATGCCTAACTCAAAAAGGCATAAGATTAAAAGAAATGGAGGATCAATATTTTACCCCTCTGACAGCAAGGTGTACATTGACTCAGTTGGTGTACCAAGGGGAGTACTGGATGAATACAAGGCCCGTAACCAAATTACGGCAGGATTTGAATCAATTCTCCTCTGGATAACAGTTAACAAAAATGTTGACTGGATTAATTATATATATTACAATCAACAGAGATTCATAAACCACAACAGGGATGCAGTCCAGGGCTTTGCTGAAAGACTACCTCACTTATGGCATGGCAGAACCGTATGGCCTTGGATATGTTGTTGGCAGAGAAGGGAGGAGTCTGTGTAATGTTTGGTACTACTTGTTGTACATTCATTCCAAATAACACTTCACCTGATGGGACAGTCACTAAAGCTATTGATGAGTTATATACCTTGTCAGAGGAATTGGCAAACAATTCTGGAATTGACGATCCACTCAGTAATTGGTTAAATTACTTGTTGGGATCATGGAAAGGGTTGATGGTGTCATTGGGTACTGGATTACTGACAGACCCCAGCAACTAGACGGAACTACTTTCTGTAGTGTGTGTGTTTGTGGGGGGGGGGCTCTCTGTTCCTCATCCCCTCTCATCGCTCCTCGTTCACCTTAATTTTCTGGCGCTCGTCAAACTGTCCACTTCCCCCGAAACGAGGAGACACGATACGACTCACGGTGACGGCAGACATATGCTCCTCTGGAACACAACGGGCGCCATCTGCCATCTGCCCGCCTCGCCACCGCCGCCGCTGCTCTGGACAAACGATCCCCTCATGAGGCCTCCAGCTTTTTCACATCCTCGCCGCTGCTCTCCGTGGAGAATCTCATGTCCTTCACGCCGATAAATACACACAGAGTGGTGGGGAGATCAACACGTGAAGCAGAACGGAAGGGCAGAGGCGGAGAGTCACCACCTCATTGTGAAAATCATCAATCACACCTGCTGGCAAAGAGGCTGAGTTGGTGTAAAACGCCCAATGAGGTCGTTATACTGGAACTACTGGTGCCCAGTAGGTGCCCAGTAGTACCAGCAGCCACTTTGTTTAACCCTCTGATCCCATTTATCCCTAAAGAGTTCCTGGGGATGTTTTTTGACCATTTCGGGGGTCAAAATTCCTAAAACAATTGTTGATTTGATATGTATCTTTCCCGCTTAAGCTGATTAACAAGACTGACTCATAAAGTTGGAAACAATATAAATGTATATTTTTACAGCAGTCTTTTGGAGGGAGACACTTTTTGTCCCCAGTAACTAATGAGAGTTTGCTATAAAAATCTGTCACTGTAAAAAAAATAACAATGCCTCAAATTCAATGTTTGCTGCTTATCATTGACCCATCTGAGGCTCTAATAATAATAATAATAATAATTAAATCCTCCTTGAATTGCATTTGATGGAAATTATTTGGATTTTTGTTTGATTTTTTGGATCTGCTGTAATTCAGGCCTCATATGATGTGATTCCTAAAAATATCTTCTCAATCTGAGTTTCTGGGATGAAAGTGGAATATTTGGACTTTTTAAATCATCAACCTTTTTGAATGGCTACTGAGTCATCTGAAGGGCTACCAGTTGGAAGTCCTCTGAAACAACACATTTGCTCACTTTACCTTTGGTTTTATACCATAATTAATGATTAATGACACTGTTCTATGTGAAATATTATCTATGTTTAATGCTTTTTTTTTTTTTACCGATAGTGTCATTTTCAAATCTATATAAATGCAAGTGTGATTCAAGTTGCTCCAGTGAATCTGTTCAACTTAACCCCCCCCTTTTACTGGAAAGCCCACGGAGCGAAAGAACAGCAGATGTGTGTATCGATTTGACCACCGTGTCAATCATACACAATCATGGCAATAAAAAATCCCAACTACAATTACTTATTGATCAGGATGTTGGTGTCTTTGTGCCCCCGGGACCCGGGAGCGGCTCAGGGTCCCAAACCAGGGTCAACAGCATGTAATGTATGTATCTATGTGTGTGTGTGCTCTTGAGTGCAGCAGACTTGAAAGGGAGAGGTGAGATGCAAAACATGCGTAGAATTAAAGCTGAAAAAGGCTTTCACACAAGGGGGGATGTGGGTGGTGTGTGTATGCGTGTGTGTATGTGTGTGTGTGTGTGTGTGTCTGTGCCGCCACCTATGAAAGACTTCCTATTAGAGCGTAGAATGAGTCCAAACGGCTCCGGCGTTTCCTTCGGAGGTGTTGATTTTTTCGATTAGGAGATCAAACATTTCTTCGCCACACCACATTTCACAAGTTAACGTCGCTGAATTAAATCAGAGAGATGAAATCAACAAATAGCACGTGTGTGAAAACCGAGTAAAACACAACTTCATCGCAGGAGAGAAAAAAGCTTTGAAAAAATATATTTAACTGTTAATAGTTACTGAAAAAAAGTAAACCATTACACGTTACTAGTAATGCCTTACTTTACTTTGTTACCTGCCTCTTAATTAGTTAGACTCCTAGTTACATTACTTTTGGATTACTACTCCATGACATCACCTGAGATGTGCCATACCTTCATTCCCAATTAACACCATACAATGAAAACAATATGATGAATCAACAGGAATCTTTATTTCCAGCTCTCACATGATCTTTCCATTTCTGGTGCATCTCCTTCCAGGTCTTCTTCGTCTCCTGCACGTCTTCTTCAGCGTAGTTTGAAGGGATAGTTGGGATTTTTTGGCGTGAAGTTGTATGAGATCCTTCATCAGCAGTGCCTTTTCCCCGACTGCGTCCCATGCGTCCAAAGGAGTAATCCATTTACATTAGGAATTCTTGACCGTGAAAAAATCTGACCTCGCAATCACCTGGTACTATTTTCCCTCCCTTCATATCACTGCACGCACCATCATCAGCTTAAGGAGGAAGGAGGCGGAAGGAGACCGCTGCAACGCAAGAGAAGACGCGTCACAGCGGTCTCCTTCTGAGCACGTAAACATCGTGAAACAGCTGATGAAACAACTGAAGGAACCTCATAGCCCATGTCTAGCTGTGTTTTCTACAATCTTTCACTATATATAGATATTTAGATGCAGTTGGTACCTAATAAATCAGACACAAGCCTCAGCTCTTATTGTCAATAAAACCATGCGTTCTAATTTCTACAAAAAAATAAAACTTTAGAAACAATTATACACCTTCGAGTGCACGCAAACAAATATTTCAGGCTTGTTAGAAGTTTGGCAGCAAATATTTGATGCGAAAAGAGCTCAATAGAACTGAATAAATGCATAGTGCACATGTTTAAGTGATGTAGATGTTGAGAAAAGTTGAGAAAACGTTGAATATGACCAAAAAAAATCGCTAATTTTCTCCTCGCCACAATAAGAGTCTCCTTGCCACAATAAGAGCGGCCAGAGGATTGTTGAGGGGACAAAAGTTGTGCTTATTTTTTTCAAAGTGAAGGAGTTAAAAAAAGTTTCAAAAATGAGCCCGTGTCTAAATGAAAGTTCAAACATTAAAGTAAAGAGTCTCATAACGTGAATGTTATGAGAATAAAAGAATAAAAAATAAATTACACAACCAAATAAAAATCCCAAATGAGAGGCTCTCCTTAAAAATGTGATTTTCCAAAATTAAATAAAGCAACAGGACACAAATGCTTTTTCTAACATTATAAATAAATAAGGAGACGGATAATAGGAAGTAAAATATCCAGCGCAGTCTCGTCCGACTACGGCTGGCGTTTTCTCGCGCCCGTTGCTCCTTGTTTCCCCTCCTCTTCCTCAAATTCCATCTCTGCCATTGCATCACTGTGTTTCATCCATCTCATCATTTCTCATCACTTCATTTTTATCAGCCCGTGCACCCGGACCGGCCTCCCGTCCATCAACCAAACTCTGAACCCTAACACACACACACACACACACTCACACACACACAGACACACACACAGACACAAACCCTCATTTTCATGTTACAACATACTGATGCTTTAGCACTTCAAGGCTTTCACGTCACAGTGTGCTCCGAGGGATGTGTGTGTGTGTTAGTGCGTGTGTGTGTGTGTGGGGGTTAACATATAGCATGCGCTCGCCCTTATGTAACTCTCCTCTTACATAACCAGCAGCAAACCACTTTTTTTTCTTGTTTTGTTTCATCTGTCAGTGTCGACACCGCTCACGTGGTGCCGGTCGCACGGCGGTGATGAGATGGACAACGAGCTCGGCTGTGTGTGTGTGTGTGTGTGTGTGTGTGTGTGTTTGTGTGATGTCACGGCGATTGTAAACACACACACTGAAAAGCCGCGCACGTGCTTCGCGCGGCGCTTCTACATTATAAATGATGCACGGAGAGGAAGCGGGCTGGCGACTAATTCACTCTGTCTTGGTCTTCGTCCTCCACTGTGATTGTGCTCCCATTGATCTCCCACCAACTGGACCAATTGGACCACGCCAACTTGGACTGGGGGTGTTTCTAGGGAGGCAACTGGAATTGCCGGTGGTCAGAGGTCAAACCATCTACTGGTTTGGTTCCCTTGCCTTTGTGTTTTTGGGTTATTTGTTCGTGGCTGTAGAAAATCATCGGCCAGGACAACAACAAAAAAATCTTTGCCTTGTTTCCATGGCGACCACTTTCCAAAAATAACCTTAATGTACCTCATAACCTGTAACCTCATGTCATTCAGAATCACTTGAATATAGAATCATCAGAGACATGGGGGCTGCCACACACACACAGATGGGGACCATCAACTCTTTCTGGGTGTGCGGTATTGTTGTGCGCAATCTCACGTTAACTCATTAGTTACTGCAAGATGTTGCGAGTCTTGCGAGTCGGTGTCAGGTGATGACGATGACGAACCGGCACGGACATCGCCACGGACCAGTGCCGGTCCGTGGACCATAGTTTGAGAAACGTTGAACTGTGGTAATGGGGGAGCTCCTACAACCAGGTAGTCCACCAACAACACAGAAACATAAACACAAAATGTAGAAAACAAAACATCGGAACCCACGTTGACCGTTGCATCGAGCCATCTGACACAAAACGAGGACTACAATTAAACGCACATGGTGTATTTGGTAGCACATGGTGTATTTAGTTTCAGAGTAAAAGTTGCAGGTGAAGCCAGAAAACCTGAAGAAAAACACACTTGCTGTCCTGATTGAGGCTGTTGTACAGGAAATCCTCTGTGACGTGTGACGGAGAGGTTTGTGGGTGGATCAGCCATCCACGATGCCTGTTTTCTCGTGCCTCCTCTGACACCGGATGGCGGCGGAAGTAGAAATTAAGCCTGGGGGATTATTTGCTCAATCTGCCCAAACTCACCACTTCTGACGGGGCATTAGCGAGAGTTTAAGCAAAGCAACACACAAATACAGCGGTTTCATCCTGGCGCACTGCGGCACAATATTACTCGCCCTGGACACGGCTGGATGAGGTGTGTGTGTGTGTGTTGGGGGGGGGACTTGTCAGAGGTTATTATGCGGCTCATTGTTTGCCCATTTTATCAGCCATGTGTCCTCTGCTGTGGCCCCACACACACAAACACACATGAACACACATGAACACACACACACACACATCCTAAAAACAACCCTCTGATTCCGAATGTTGATCAATAAACTCATCTGAGGGCTTATATGCATGACTGCAGTTAGTCAATTAACTTTCTTGCAGACCCAAACATGATGATCTGGAGAAGGTCACCAACTGCCCTCTGGTCCGTTGGGGGGTTGGGGAGTGTGTGGCGGGTCCACGACCTCCCGTGGGTCAACAACCTCACCCCAATTTGTTTACAGCGAACTCTGACCTGCCAGCAAACAAACTCGGGAGCCAACAAAAGTAGGACGTCACCCTCAGTACCCTTGGTAGTCGTAATGGTCTCAAGTAGTGTTGTAGTCAAGGCCGCATGAAAGACATTAGCAAGACCACCAGGCACCAAGACTGAGATAAGACCAAGAGCTTTGTGGTTCCAGACCGGGACTAAGAAAAGACCAAGACGTTTGGAGTTCCAGACCAAGACCAAGATCTTTGGAGTTCCAAACTAAGACCAAGATGTTTGGGGTTCCAGACCAAGACCAAGATCTTTGGAGTTCCAAACTAAGACCAAGATGTTTGGGGTTCCAGACCAAGACCAAGATGTTTGGAGTTCCAAACTCAGACCAAGATGTTTGGGGTTCCAGCCCGGGACTAAGAAAAGACCAAGACTTTTGGGGTTCCAGACCAAGACCAACATCTTTGGAGTTCTAAACTAAGATCAAGACATTTGGGGTTCCAGACCAAGATCAAGATCTTTGAGGTCCCAGACCAAGTCCAAGAGAAAGCCAAGACCTTTGGGATTCCCGACCAAGACTAAGACAAGAGCAAGATCTTTGGGGTTCCAGACCAAGACAAAGAGAAAGCCAAGACCTTTGGGATTCCTGACCAAGACCATGGACTTTGGGCTTCTAGACCAGGACCAAGACAAGACGAAGACCTTTGGGGTTCCAGACCAAGCCCAAGAAAAGACCAAAACCTTTGGGGTTTCAGACCACGACCCTAGACATCAAAGACAGATTTGAATGAAAATGGTCTTGAGACCAGTCAGGGAAAATCTGTGCCACAACTGTAGTCTCAAGACCACTTTCTGAAGGTCTTGATCTCGTCTTGGACACAAAGGCATTGTTACTTGATACTTGCTCAAGCGCATTGATGTTTAACATCTTGGGCTCATCTAGGTCTGGAACCCCAAATGGTCTTGTCCTGGTCTTGTGGTCTAGGTTTGTGCAATCCACACTACAACACTAGCAGACTGCAGGAGATGGTTGTTAGGATGATGCTCGAAAAAAGGGTCTGTGTGTGTTTTTAGTGATCAGGTTTTTGGGGATCCAGGCACACTGCTGACCTGTAGACTACTTCCGCTAGCTGTCACAGATGGTATTTTTTTATAGTGTCATTTTGTTGGCTCTTTTATGAGTTTGAAGCGGATGAAGAGGTCTTCTATATACTGGACTCAGGCAGAGGGGGATCCATGATACCCACTTTTCAAAGCCCATTGTGCGATCTGCTCTCAATAGAGATATCGTAAAAGTCAAGGACACGTCTGGAGGATCCAAAGCCTTTGAACATTTTTTTGCTGAGGATAGTCGCACTCGTCAACGCTCGCCGTTACAGATTCACCTGATTGGACAATGGCAGGAACAAAGCTGATTGTTCTGCGGCAGATGTTGGAACAAATGCGAGGAAGCACAGACGCAAAACTACGGTCAGTAGAGAAAACCGCCGTGAAGGCCGAATGAACAGAAAGAATTTTCCATCAGAGACAAAGCTGCACATCTTGTCAAAGACGTAAGCGACTGAGTCATCCCAGGGTCGCAGATGAGCGCACTTCACTTCCTGCTCTTTGATGGAAAGGCGGCATTATTGTGTGACTAAACACCAAGGTAAGTGTGAGCCTCTCGTGGGAGAAGCCTTCTCTTACTACTTAATACAAAATACTTTATGTAACTAAACACACACACACAAGGTTTTCACGGAGATATGGGGGACTCTGGGTATCCAGTGAGTGGCCATTAGCGCAACCCCAGGACCCCCCAGCGTCCCCATCCCGAGGGTGAAGGTTTGTTAAATGCATTGTTGTTTCTGTTTCGGAACAGCAGACGGAAATGTGTTTCATGTCCTACGTGTGTTTACGTAGCCGAAACACGCTAGCCAAGGCCGATTTAGGCCTTGCTCGGTGCGCAACGTTTTGAGCCCCACTCAGCCCAGCACAAGGCCGCCAGCGCCACGTCTCGGAAAATAATGCATAACACACCCTTTCCCTTTCAACAACTGCCCCAAGAGGCTTTGGTGGGAATTTGGGATGGCCCTTAAGAGTTTCAAGCCATTTTGAATGAAGCCGTGTTGGATGGATATTTAAATGAATATTTAAAAAAATTTTTATTCTTTATTTATTTTTTTATTTTTTTATTCTGGAGTGCGTTTTTAAATTAGAACTAACTAGGAACTTACATGAGAGAAAAAACAAGAATGCCTCAAATTCAATGTTGCTGCTGATCATTGACCCATCTGAGGCTCTCACAGTAATAATAATTAAATCCTCCTTGAATTGCATTTTATGGAAATTAATTGAGTTTTTGTACCGATTAAAATACTGAGGAGTTATGTAAACAAACTGACATTTAGAGGGTTAAAATCCTCCCAACTAAATATTTGACATATATTTCAGGCTGAAAAGATTGACTCCTTTAAAGTTGAAGAAAATGGTTGAAGAAATTAGTTTTTTGT
>CAESWR010000167.1:122754-137138 GCA_903171835.1 Mullus surmuletus | reverse complement strand
TCTGTGGTCGGCCCAGAAGAAAAAGGTGGTGGGGGGGGGGTTAATGCGTGGGTGGTTGCGTGAGTGTTTAAGTGATCGCACACCTTTCCAATCTGAAAATGAGTCACTCCGGGGTTTTAAAAAAAAGGCGGTATGCACCCACAAACAAGGGAATCCTCATAAATGTGCGGCACTCGACTGTATGCGGCGGGCAAAAAAAAAACCCTTGTTTCCCAAACGTCTCTGGTCCTCAATAGGGATTCCACCACCGCTGAACGCTTATGACTAACAATTCCAAAACAAAAATGAAGAACTGAGCTGTAACTAACATTTCTATGCAATTTGACTACATTAAAAGAAATGTTTAACAAGTTAGGGCCGACATCTCAGAAGGTTAACAAAGTTGCTCCAACATAATTTTCTGCAAACTGACTAATTGAATAACCAATGTTTCCTTCCAGCGATAACCAATTTCTAAATTTATAATAAAATGAGCAAAGTAATCACAGACCACTACAGCCCTGTTTGTTCTGACCACAAATGAACTTTATACACACCATAATTACATCTCCGGCAATAGCACTGCACTTTTCCAAGGCAAATTGCTTCAATGTACCGATTTGGACCCAATTTTAAAACATTCTAATTTCTGACAGTTTCCCGCTCTGATGGCGCCAAGTAAACATTGTTGAAAATAATCCTAAATCACCAGCTCCGTGGCTAATTGACATTACAATCTAGTGCATGTTTTTTTTTTTTTCTAACAGTGCATTCGTAGAGGTGAGGGCACCAGCGATGACTCACTGTCAGAGCGCCATTAAAAGACTACCAGGCAGTCGCCTGTTGCTGCTCCCCAGCAATCTCTCAGCGTCTGCTTTGATTCTCTACGCCCATAATGAAAACACGCTGACAGCTGATACCCCCGTTCAATTTTACCATGTGTTTTCCCCCCCAGCGTCTGCACGGTGAATACAAGTGACAAGAGCGGGTTGACACTGCGTCCCTCCGTTGGACGCACAAACAGAAAATACCCCTGTCATTTTAGCACCATCAGTGTGTCCCAAAGTCAAGCGGCTAATCATTAACCATTTAATTTAGATGCGTGTCCCTAGCTGACCCCCGGCGAGCACTGTCCTTTTACCCGGTGGTGAGGAGGGGGTCAAGTTAAGCCGTCGCTCTGAGGTTGGTTGCAATCAAATTCAGTGAAGCCACAAGTTTTGACTATCTTCACAATTACCATGACACAACCTGGATTACCCAGGAGCTTCCCAGACACACTACGATTATCACACACACACACACACACACACACACACACAATGTCCCAGCTAACTTGGACAGAAAGCTAACAATCCACCTTGAAACTGCTCAAAGACAATCAAGGCTACACACAAAATGCAAGGTATAGATTTCTTCATGGCGTGACTTGAGCAAATCTGAAGTGAGAAGACGGAGACCTCAAGAAGAAGACTTGAGGTCTCGGTCTTCTCACTTAGATTATGAGGGCATACACTGCGGTCGGAGAACAATCTAAAAAAACGTACAAAGTGTTCTCTGCAAGTACAAGCTCAACAGCGCCTACATGCTGGGGTGCAGATGACTCAGATAGCCAGATGAAATAAAGTCCGACCTGGACTAACTCAAGGAGGAATGCTGGATTCCTGATTTTTCTAGGCAGATAAGACTTTTGTCACAATGTTCTCCCACATGGTGTCCTTGCTTTGCATCTCAAAATCAATGAGCAGAGTTGACATGTGGGCTTTAAGAAAGTCTTTTAATATTTGTGGAGCATGGCTGAGAATAAAAAAAAAAAGTTACCCAAGGGAAAAGACAAGCTTGTCCACCGAGCAGGGAAACCACAGCTCTGAGTATGCCATGAGATGACAGTTATTTAGCTGTTGCAACAGGAAGTTGTCTCTACTTTCGCTTCCCTTCCTGTCTGAAAGAGATATGGGTGTTCTTGGTCAGTTGGCAGATGGTTGGGCACACCTAATGTGGCGTAGAAATAAAATCCACTTTTTCCTGCATTATAATTCTGCATAACAATATTCTGTACCCGGTCAAGTCGGATTTTTCGTTGCGCATGTGATGGCAGTAAGATTATTTTGCAGTCAGATCCCGAATTGTAAGGTGTTGGATGGTGGTTTGATTGTTCTGACATTCCTAGTTAAGCTGCCCTCTCACAGCGGCCAATGAGAGTGAATGGACCACATGATCTTAGATATAGTGCCTGATATCTGCTGGTGGCGGAAGAGGAAACGGACTGTGTGTGGTCTCATAGTCAGTAAGAGAATGCGGTGGAATCGTCCTATGTCTGTGGTCTCCCAGGTTTTCAAAATTGGCTCACGAGATCATAAAATCCTCTAGTGTGTGGCTAACCTTAGACTAGTTAAATCTGGACAGAGTAATCAAACAATGGAACCATCAACCTTTCCAATTTCCTTAACTATTTGCTTTCAACCTTGAGTATGTTGGGTTGATGTCCTCTGCAATCTTCGTAACACCTGCGGACATAAACCACCGGGTATAATGTGATAAAGTGGTTCTTTAGTTGCTTTTCCCATATCGAGAGTTCATGATATTACACTCATCCCAGCCTAATTAGGATAAATGGATTAAAGGATATCTACCAACTGCTCCTGCATTAACTTTCCAATGTGAAGGGTTTACACCATGGAAGCCACTTTGTAGCAGCTAATACGAGGACTTATTGAAAAAGTTTTCTTTCAAAGCACCAAAAGAAACAATAGAATATAGAGGCTGTCCTTTAGCAAAACAAGTCTTACTGCCCTCCTCCAGAACACTGGGAAGACCAGTGAAGGAATGCTGAAGCTGGCGAGTCATGCTGGAAAAGCAGGCTTGTGCACAAATTAAATTACGGCCATTTGTCTACGCGGACATTTGATATCTTAATGGTTTTGCACCGGAGCGTGTGATACATCATCGATTCCCTCAAAGTGGCAAAACTCAAATACTGACGGTTCTGGAGCTGGCATTCACTTCAAAAGACGAAGGTTGTACAAATCCTTAAAAATGTTCTACAGCCGAGGAAGGTGCTTTTGAGGACTGAATGCAAGGGTGAGCAAGAAACAGATTTTGCACACGAATTGCAGCTTTCAGACGAGCGATTTCTGAGGAGTGGATGAAAGTATCTCGCAGCTCCAAACGAAGCTCCCCTTACATCCAATCATTTGCAACCCCCTGTCTGTGCACATCATATTGAAATCAGAAATCAAGCTATAGCAATGCCCCCACCCCATTAGTGACCCCATCTGCATCTGACAGAATGACAGCTACAGAGATCCTGTCAGCTTTTGTGAAATTGCTGTCCGATGGCAGAAGCCTCTAAGCCTACGGTCGATTGGATCAACACGCTGGAACCCAAACATTTGACAACACTAAATTAGAAATCAACTGGGAATAACTGTAAAAGGGAGGGGAAAAAAATAGGGGGGCCGTGTCAATAACACTGACGCAGATATGGCCTTGCATATTACACGAGGCCCATTATTCAAAGTTAGGAGAGTAAATGCTGCAGTACTGGTAGGGGATACTGAGAATATTCCGATGTGATTTCAAATTTTTTTTTTAACACCTAAAAACCTCAATGACATGTGACAGTTGCTTGACATCTCTTTTTACCCCACAGCGAGCGAGAACTCTGCAAAAGTCTCTTTGAGGAGTCTCTGCATGACCAAACTTTCTACACCATTAGGAAAAGAGAAAAAAAGCCAAAATGCCAGTAACTCCGAACTTAATTCAGACATCTGGCTGCACTTAAGACTGCAATGCTGCGACCCTGAGCTGTGACATTCGGTGCTGAGAAAATGCGGAGGGGAAAAAAAAAAAGAAAGAAGAGAGAGTGGGAATTTTGTTAAAATAGTACTTCGGTGTACTGACGCAGCCGAGGCACTCACCGAGAGCTCGATTACAAAAACAAGAATGCGCACTGTTGCAGCAGAGGCTCAGGTTTCCTCGACTCCTGAAGTGAGACTGTAAAAAAAAGTACATAGTTTATACGGCAGCACCCACTGGCTTTGCTTTAGGATGGGACAGCCCAGGCAGCCTCGTTTTGGTGCATTGAGATCCCGATTATAGCAAGAAAGGGGATGATACGCTCACTACTTTGTGTAAAATGAGCCTTAGTCCAAGTATTACGCCAACAATATTCAATCTGCACTGCCGAAATTGTAACTCTGGTCTTGTCGGTGGCAGCTCCCAGCCTAATCAATACCGCTGACTTTCAAACTCCATGCCCTGCTATATATAATGCAGCAGAAAATGTGTCATCTCTTCGCCTGAGCTTGGGTAACCCCGGTGACATCAATAGCAGCTACTTTCTCAGGCTCCATTGCTCTTTTGGGAGCCGCAGAATGTTATACAACTATTTTCACGAGCCGAGGAGTGCTCCCCATGACTAGCAAAGCGATTTGAATGTGTGAAACTGTAGCGAAGTTTCCCGTCGAATCTTAAGAACGGAAGTTTCGATGGCTGACTGTGCAAATGGAGGGGCAGAGCGGGAAATGAAACCGATTCAGCACGCAGGAAATGGGCTGATACACAGAATGCCAGGGTGCAAAATATCAAAAAATGTGCTTCATTATTTTACTCATGACATTCCATTCTTTTCAAACTATCGATACCTAAATTGCAATGTTAATTCAATAAACCAGAGCGCTGATATCTAACCAAACCTAAATCTGATCTCACTTTGGTGGCAAACGCCATTTATATATGGCAGAACGGAAAATAGCTGCGGCAATTTCGCCATAATAAATTACATTTCACTTATTCCAAACGGGCCATGCTTTCAAGTCTTGGCCCCTGAGAAAATGAGTTTAAGTCGCCCGCACAGCTGTAACAGCAAAGTTGAGTAAAACTTCTTAGGGTGAGGGGAAAAAAAGAGCTTGGAAATGTGGAGGATTAGTGAAGGATTGGCTTAAGAGGTTCGCGAAATAACCATCCAACTAATTAGAAATCCCTTTTCAATTGTCAAGCTCCTGTAATCTTAAACGATGGCTTAATTTCCCCCCACCTCGTGGTGAATGAGCTGATTGAAACTGTTACTTAGTGGCTGCGCACCAAGTGGAACAGCACCTGCTGCAAAAAGGGAAACCGACTGTGGGTCCACTAAACCTTATCATCCTGCAGAATGGGTAAAAAACCCTTCTAATTATGTGTTACTATGAGTGAATTACAATTTTCTACTGAATTATAAACAAAATGTCCTCTCAGAATTTAAAAATAACATGATTGCCGATATATAGACACAAGCAACGCACCTACGGGAGGGTTGGAGATCAATTTGTACGGCAAGCAAGCGAGGGAATGTCACTCATGCTACAAATATGACAGGACTCTGAAGTTCACCAGCTTTACAGCCACATGCATGTTTCAACAACTCGCACCCTCGCTTTCCAGCCAAATTCGCACTGAGCAATTCCTCCTTGTACCACTCTGGACAGCAGCAAAACAAGACAACGGCATGTATGCATTTAAAGGTCAAGATTCAAAGAGCAAGGTGGGGATCAGACTTCCAAATTAGATTCATGTTGTTGGTGTAGCCGAGGCAGTACGGCGGGCCTTTTTGGTTGCGATGGCCTGGGGACTTTTTTCCCTTGCTTTGAGACACCGCGTACAGAGGGTGGTTGCTGCTACAGTGAATATGCGGTGCCGTTTTAATCTGGGATCAAACTGAAAATCCCCTCCCATAAGAGTTCAGTCAAGGTCATACTGGCGATTAGGCAGACTGTCTATAGAGAGAAACTAAAAACAGTGAGAGTGTTAGAGTGGGGGGGGGGGGATGATGCTTTCTGACTGGAGCGCTGAAGTAATTTTTCCAAAACTTTCACCTTTACGGTGAGGTTTTCTGTGACAGACATGGGAGGGGCCTGAATTCGGTCCTTCCCAACCATGTCTCAAGTCATAGCTTCCCAGTCTAAAAGCCCCACCCACCCCGTTTCTGTCCGCCACATGTGGGACACTGACCTGCCTGCAGCCTGGTGCAGTGCCCAGGCAGACAGCTGGTCTGTCTGAGACACACACACACACACACACACACAACACACACACACACACACACACACAGAGGTGAAAAGGGAGAGAGGGAGGGTGTCGGGGACATATCCACAGGCCTTGAAATAGAGCAGGACTGGCCCAGGTCAGAACCAGCCTGCCTGGCCACCTGTCTGGCATATGAGTTTTCCAAGGAAGTGATGTCAAGGTATCCGCGCTGTGGATGACATGGCTAATGACACGCCTCCTAAACTATGCATGCGCCACATTAGCGTTCCAGCAGTGCCTGCTGGCAGCACCGGTGGGGACAAATTCAAAAGCAATTGGCATTTCGAGTGAAGTGGGAAGTGTTACCGTACCATCTGTGGGTGAAGTTTTTAATCGGTTGCAGAGTCCGTGAGTATCCCCATAAGTTTCCCCAATTTTGGTTAGCGCCTCGGCGCCCCTCAGTTCCATTAAGGAGCGCAGTTCTTTAAGTGAGCAGCCAAACTCTCCATCGTGGTTGGCCTCCACCATGGAGTTCTTCACCCCACTGTACGAGTTGTTCGCCATCGTCTCACCACCTCCCCGCTCTAGTGCAAAGCGTCACTGCTTTCGAGTGAACGGTGGGGGCTGGGGAGGAGGGGAAAAAAAGAAGGGAAAAAAAAGTGTTGTCCCGGGAAAGCTTAAATCCTCAAGAGTGCGAACACAGTGGTAGCTCCCATAAACAGCTGACGGGCCCCGTCACAGGCAGCTGGAGTCATGTGCCAGGTAGCAGGGCAGGGTTATTACAAAACCAGCCATTCCCCTTGGAGAGCTGAGTTCCTAGTCTTTCATGGTGACTGGGGTTCACCCACAGAGCCAGAGATCACCATGCATGCAGATCTGAAAGGGAAGAACACACACATCAGAGAAAATATCACCTACATACAGTATATGTGTAAAAGACATCACATTTTAAGTTTATATGTCAAAAATACACCCTAAAAAAGATTTCTACAATGAATTTTCCTGTTAGAGGAACATCAATATCAGCATCTTTTGAAAACCTATGTCAAACCAAGACCTTTGGAAAACATGAGGCATATGGATCAAAAAAATATTGCTTGGTTTTACTGATACAAACACATTTTCCATTTTCCTGCAAAGCCGGCATCTAGTTTCCCTCAGCCTGCTGAAGCCATTACTGAGAATGTCATCCTGTTGCCTGAGCACACTGACGTCTTCAAACAAACCTAGAAGGTATTAAATGCTGCTTTTGCTTGCTTTTCAGGTGGATCCCGGAGTGTCAGCTGGGAACTTTTGTGACACTTAAGTGTGGTTGTGAAACAGCCATGTTACTGGTGACACCAACACATTATTTAGAAGCTTACCACCTACACGATTGTTGAGACACCACTGTGAAAGAGGAAACTCAGAAATCACATAATGTGTAAAAGCAAAAATGTTAATCTTCGCAGCAGCATCTTAGATATTTACCACTAAATTTGCCAACTTGGTTCATTGGAACAAAAAGAACCGCTTGTGAGTTTTGGAGGTTTTTTTGTAGGTTTCTCGCTGGGCAAAAATAGCTAGAGAGAGAGCAGTGCTGCAACGGTAGTGAGCTGACGCAGACCAAAAAAAAAACCCATGCTGTACAGTACGACAAAAAGAGGATTTTGATCCACTCCATTTGAGCCGATGCAGATCCAGCAAAGTACACCCAAACGGCCTGAGCGCCAATCCTCAAGATTAGCTCGGAACGTCTTGGAATTACGGAAGTAAACAAAAAAGGCAAATCAATGGTCACTGGACAAATTTAAGAGCCAATTTAAGAGTGCGGCGCTAAGGATTATTCAGATTTATAAAGCACTGGCCAAAATTAATTGTCACTAAACAACAAGTTATCATCTAAATGAGACGTCTACTCTGATTTAAAGCTTCTTGTCATTTGCTATTTTGACCGTGTGTGGTGCCCCCACCAACACCAACAGATTACGCACGCTTTTATTGGGAAAGCAAAGTTTGGCAAAGGCCCTTCATTTAAATAATGGCTAAAACATTGCAATTTCACAGCATAAAGTTGATCCACATGACCACAGTCAGCGGCTTGCTCCTCTTAGTCGCGCCAGGTGCTCGAACAATGCATTCGAGTCACATCCTTTCATCTGGACACGTCTATTCATGAGAGTGTATAACAGCATCCTGTCATGTCAAACAACATAGATCTGTCAGCGGAATAATCAGAAGGAGATAAACAACGGAGCCAACGGAACGGCGGAGAAGCTGTTGGGAGTAACGCAGTGAGCCGGGAGCCGACTGACTGATTACCTCAGGAAAAGCCTTCTGTTAAATCTGATTAAGACTATCTGTGGCATCAGGGAGCTCCACGGCACTCGACGTGGAAGAGTCCGTTCTAACGAGCGGCTGCTGTCCGGTCCGGCTTTAATAAGTCCCTCACAAAGCCTGCGATTCAACCACTCCGAAACCTAGTTAACAGAAATTTATCCCTAACAGGAGTGTGAAAACACTGGGCTACAGTGTTAAGGGGCTGAGGCAGAGCAGGTGTTTCAAGGAAGAGTGTTTTAATTGGATTTCTTGGCATTAAAAAAAAAAAATGCGCAAGGTTTGAATTCTGAGAAAGAGCAAGAGCAGTTCTTTTTCCTATTCGGAGACAAAAAAGCTGCAGTTATCTCTCGCTGTTGCCGCCAACAGGAGTACTTTCTCACTTTGTGTTTCTGCAGATAACATGGGGATCGAAAACCTAGGCCGAGAGAACGCCATTCATCTGTCGTCACACCAAACAAGGCTTCAAACTCTAAACTAACATCACTAATTCCAAATGTGTCCATTTTTCTTTTTTCAAATTAGGACACAGATGCAGAGTGATAGAAAATGTAGCCTTCATTGTTGCCTGCCGCACAAACGAATGCTTGCAGCTTATTCCATTGAGATTCTTGGAAACTATTCTGTCACATGTTGAGATTCTATTTGGAGCCATCTGCCATGGAAAACGGGACAGAATTTATTATTTATTACGCAGCATAATTGCAGGGCCGGGTGTATTACTAAGGTGGGAGAGATAACAGAAATCCCTGTTTTGAAGAGGAAAATACATTTGCGCCTCTCTAGTCTGACGGCTGCAGGTTTAGGGAGAGGTTTTAGAAAAAAGGACATTTCGCCATGTCTGAATTTTCATGACAGAATATGAAATCAAATGCTTTGATTTAACATCATAACCTAGGAATATCTAAGCATAATACTGTTCTGATTGCTGTGAAAAATACATTAAAAATCCCTTTTCTTGTGCAGGATTGCCAAACCATCATTTGAATTGTTGTTATCCTTTTTTCTATTTAAAGCTGTAGAGTGCAAAGCAATTGATACAGGGTTGGAACTAATTTGTAGATTAATCTAATCCCTCTCTTGATTGATCATTTAGTCATCACACTGTCAAAAAGAAGGGAAAAGTCCATTAAAATTTATGATGTTATTACTGGTTAGACATATCAGATTCAGATCTGCTCGGTTCGGATAATAAGATGTGCGACTGCATCTCCATGCTCGAATTTGAAATCAGATGATATGATGATCGCTGGTGTGCCAAGTCTACTCTGGTAAACTTCTGAAGAACTCCAAAGAGACAAACTATCAGCAACCACAGGCAGTTTTCAGATCCATAATTTAACACTTGAATTTTAGAGGAGAGATTCTTAAAGTATGAGCTCTAAATAAATCACTTCCTTTCAAACAACTATAAATTATTATACGTACAAGTTTTTTTGTGCAGCTTCAAAGAGATGAATGTGATTATCTGCTTGTTCCAGCCCCCCCCCCCCAATCTTTGCGTCGGACTCTTTGCGCCCTCTCCCCACGTTCACACCACCTAACCCCATGAGCAACAACAACGCCAAGATGAAGGAAGTGCCAACATTTGCTGCGCTGTGACAGTTTCGGGTTGCGGAGCAGGTCACATGTCACAACAGTGGAAAATCATTGTGATTGGATCTCCGACCCAACAGCTGGCATGGTATGGTTGAATGGCAGAGGCGATACGATTAACCCTTTGCACACAGCGGTGGTGGAAAAACCACCAAGCAGCAGCAGCGTGGGCGCATATTGGTTTCACCCAAGGACGGGAGACTTTCAAGTCTCTCCAAGCTATTTCGGGCCGCTATCGCACAGATGTGGATGAAATCCTCGACCCAGAGGGCTGTGGAAAGTGGAAACAATTAGCGAGTCTGATGGGCATTGCAAAAATATACTTATATATTTGTCTACATGCTAAGGAAACCCTCTGGCAGTTCGTTCACCTCTATGTGCCAACAGCTCGATGCAAGTCAAGAGCAATTCTAGGGATCCCTCTGCAATGGAGCTGCCTAACGCGAGGGGTGGTATTTTTAGCTTTCCCCAGACTGCCCCCTCCCCCCACTGCTAGCCATTGCTGAACTGGGTCAGGCCATGTAAATGTGGAGGGTACAAAGCAGATACACCCAGCTCTCCTCGCAGCTGAGAGCGCCACTTCACCCGACAGGCGGGGAGCTCGACGCGGCCCTCGAACGCTGTCAGGCTGCCAAATCAGAAGAACGTGCACAGTCAGAGGTGTCACCAGTCAACACACACTTTCTGTCTCAAGCTCTTGCTTCATGTGCAGCGGGGCGTTTTGCTTAAAATAAACAGATACCTTATTAACCTAGGAGGCACCAATCAAAGATAGGCAAGTAAACGTGCAGTTTCTCTGGTGCATCATTACTTTTATACCCATTTAATTATATTCACTTACTGGATGCACATGATTAGTTGCTGCACTCACCAGATGTGCAAGTCAGTTTAATTAATGCTGGTCAAGCAGACCGGCATTAATTAACTGGCTGGTTATGACAGACCAAAAAGATGTGCAGTGTGGAGGCATCCAAAAGCCTGGAGAGTCATGTCCATGAGAGGCATCCATCAAAGAAATCAAAGTAAACCATGTCCATCTTTCTTTTGACATCCTAACAATTATCGTTTTACCAAGTATGAAATTAATATCCACCCTAGTGATAAAAAAGGTGAACTCTAACAATTAGCCAAAGTAAAGTGAAGAGAATGAAAGTGTCAACCACTAAACCTCAACAGCGTATTAAGCAATTATTCAGCCAAAGGTTATAGTATTCCACAGTTACTTCACGTCACCTTACGAGTACGCAGACGTCTACACAAATAGCAAAGGGTCATTGGGTGTAATCATTTACGACTCGTTTGCACAACAATTTCATAGCACTGAGGAGTTCTAAAAACCTATCCCCTCATTACGGAATGATTAAATCAGACTTATAGAACTGATTTGCCCAGACAAAATGTACAATAAAACACAAGCAATCAATGAAACAAGGAGCATTAATACGCAGATAAATTCCTCAGTGCTTGATTAGTCCAATTGTTTCTTGACAAAATTATTTGAAAAAACAGTATATTTAAGCAGTATATTGCTGGGTCTAAACAAAAAATAATAATGATGAACACTCGCCTAAGCAGTGACTGTGAGAATACTGTAATATTTATCCCTTAGAGATACAAGGCATGGCTTTATTTAGCACTAAGAGACCTTCGTGACCATAGAATGGAAAATATTCCAAGATAACACATCTTTCATGACCGCTTTGAAGATGAGAAGCTCACTGTGTTCTTTGTTATGTGTGATTTTTTGTAGCCGGTTGGTGGCTCGAGGTCCTGCTGGCCTGCCGTTTGCTTCTGTGGTCTGACCTTGCACTCCCTTTTTCCAGGATACTCTGGTGACGAGCATTAAGCTCATTTCGCCAAGACCTATGGTGCAGCCACACACACACACACATACACAATGCCATTATAGCCCGACGCAAGGAAGCAAGCGGAAGTCAATTAAGTCTGGAAGGTAATGATGGTTTAAAGTAGGTTGTTACACAGCACTTTCATGTCCATCCTGTGGATGTCAGCCAAACCTGGCGACAGGCCAATGCCTATGTCATAACCACTATCAAACCACTATTTTAAGCCTGAATGACATTAATATTCACATAAGCTACCTTCAGGCCTGAAAGGAGGGTGGGGGCAGGGGTTGTTCACGCATCCTCGCTGTCCCTGCCAGCAAAAATGTGTCCAGTTCAACTATGTCACTGTTGTAATGGCTGTAGCGGCAGATCACACAACACACAAACCTGCTGCATGATCGGTCAACAGAGCGCATTCTCAGGGTGGAAACCTTAGCAGCAATGTATCAAATATACACCAGTTTCTTTAACTACCAGAACATTCACACACGGATCATTAAAATCTAGTAGGAGGAGTGAAATACAGACTCTTTTCTGAGGCAAAGTATTTTAAGATACCTGTATGGGTCGTTCTTGTTGGCTACACTGACACCAGTATGGAAAATAGTCATGAGTGGGCTACTGGCTGCTCTCCATCGGCACATTTTTCTCAGCACAGAGCTACAACGACAGTTGAGATGTGTGCATGAGAGAATGAGAGTGTTTAGTACTCAGCGTGTCGCCCATGATACTGATCATCATGGCTTGCTATTGTGGCTTGCTTATATTAATTACCGTAAATGATGATGACATTCGTGTTTAATTGGTCGATGATGATTTTCTGGAGAAGTGCACCAGCCAAAGCTTATATTTCTACATATTTTCAGTGGTGTGTGTAGCAATGAAAAGCATCCACTCCTCAGAAATGCCAGTCTGGTAGACTGACTGCAGCCTAGTTGAACCTTCTGGCTGTTTTGATGACTAATTCGTGCTATCATCCGGTGCGTGCCATATTGAATTGTTTTAGTGAACAGGAGGGGGGTTGATCCAATTAGGTGGGCAAATATTTCCTACTTTAGCCCCCTTGATCTACCTGCACACATTATCACCTTTTGTCCCCAGACCGCAAATTAACACCCATGCAGTTACTTCTTCCTTCTGCTCCGACGGGCCGGATTTGAATAAAAAGGCCGTGTAACCTAAAACTCCAGGTTACATTGGAATCACCTTGGCCTTAGAATCCACACACAAATGAGAGATAAGCAAAACCCCATCATAAGTAAATACTACCACAAATACGTGGTCGCTGGCAGTACAAAGGACTATATTTAGCTTTCATTTCAAGTTTGCATGGAGCTCAAAGTCACCTTAGATTACAGACATGCATGCTACTGATGAGGTCTTGCATCCCTTTGTGCCGTCCCCCCCCCCCCAATATTCAGGCCCATTAATAGCTTAAATCAGGAACATGACTAGTTTAGGTGTTGCACCACCCAGACTCCCCAGTCTGGGTGAGGAGTCTGAGTGGTGTAGTCCCCTGGCAGCAAGGGGGACTCATCTGTGATGGATAAGAGACAGAAACTGAAGAGCGATATCTGCTTGCGGACCCAGTGTGCTACAAAATACCTGCCGCTTTGTGCCAATTAAATACTCCCATGCCAAGTGAATCAAAGACAACTAGTTCCAGCACCATGCCGGCTTTGAAGAAATCACACGGTATCTCCCAGTAGGACTCACTGGCTTAATATGCATTGATGGCGACCTTTAAAATGCAGCCTTGAAGAGGTTGCTGGTTCACAAATGTAAGCAGGAAACACTATCCGAAAGAAACATGCAGCCGAGCGGGGCCAGGCCGATCTTATCTGTGAGATATAACCACTTTCCAAAACAATTTACAAAACAACTGTAACAGCTCCTGACTCACATCCTTTGTTGGTCAAGCAGGCAACTGTGGCTCTCGCCAATCGTCAGCCAATATGAGAAGGCGCTGCAGGGCAAGAAATGGGAAAAGGACATTTCTGTCATTCTTGAGTGGCCAAGTTCAAAGGCCTCGAAGACACAGAGGCACACAACATGTTATTGACGTTTTAAGTGAATCATTAAGCAAACGCTTGGACCTCTATATGCCGAGTTAGACTGCTGCAACGGTACCTATGGATGCATTTGAGAGCCGTCTCATTCTGATCGAATCTAGGAACACGAAATCTAACCAGATCTAGCATTTCTCTGCAACACTATTCTGAAAAGCCGGGGCCATTGAACTGCTTAGCTTCACCACATTATGTAATATCGCAACAGATCACTATAACATATTACAGCGACTGGCACTGACATCAGACAACCGCTGTAAGTCAGAGAAAATGCGCTTTTGATTGCGTTAAAACACACACGCACACACACACACACATACACAAGTCGGTGTAAAACGACACAGACGCAGAAGACGATGCCGGCGCTGCAGCAAGCCGGGCGCCTTTTAATTGGATAAGGAGTGATCCATTCAACTGCACACCAAGAAGGTGCTCGGCGCGCCGGAATCCACATGCAGGTGAAGTCGGTGGATGAAGCGTTCAGTGTCGAGGTGTTGCTGCTCTCCAATCTCAGCTGATGGTTGTAACACAATTAGCGTTATCGTTTTAATTGCGTCACATAAAATGCCGGGAT
>CAESWR010000167.1:45620-57188 GCA_903171835.1 Mullus surmuletus | reverse complement strand
AAACATTTGATTATTCTCAAAAAACACTATGTAAATATTTTTATGATGCCGTGCAGTGGAATTCTGGGTATTTTTTTATTTCAATGTCCATGCAGGAAGACACACATTGATAGAAAAGGTGCACTGTTGCTTTAAGTAAAATGACAGATGTGTAAAAATGACGTTTTTATATAGAAACTTCCAAAAAAACAAAACAAAAGTAGGGTGTTTATTAGGTCTGAAACGTTTGCTGGCTGCCCTCCCCCAAACACACACACATCTACACACACACACACACACTGTTTCTACCTCCACTGTGCGCCCTGTGTCCAACCGCCACACTCAGAACGGTCGCGCCGGCGCCAGGCGGGAGGTGTATGTGCAAACCGAGTGCGGTCAGAACCAATCTCTGTCATCTCCCCCCGTCGTCTCCCACCGACACGCTTCCCCCCCCAAAACCACCCCCAATCCGGGAACGCGCACGGCGGCGGTGGCGGCGGCGGTGATGGCGGAGGCTCCTTTTAAAATGTAATCTGTTACGGATTACTGAGCACCCGCTCGAGATCTGACCCAGCAATATAATCCTTTGTGTTGATCTAACATAATCTGATTTCTCTCAATTACTTTGTCTCCAAAATACACGGAATATGAGGCTAAATGAACAATGTCGTGCGGTCGCAGACTCGTCGGGAAGCGTTGTCGCCTTCGTCTGGCGAGCTGAAAGGAAGCTGCACGTTCACGAGATAAAAGGCGGCGATAATCTCCCCAAATGTGGCTGTTTGATCCAATATTTTTCTACATTTTTACATATTCAAGTGACCAATTCAATAGATTACTGTAATCCTGGTACATGCTTTGTTATTTGGTGTACCTTCACACACACACACACACACACACAGGCCGCAGCCTCCCACTGTCTCCTCCCCTGCGGTGATGTTTTTATCATCCTTCCTGCACACCAGGAGTCGCCTTGGATTCGTCCTCCAACCGCCGCTCCTATCTGACAGCCCCGACCACGTGATTTACGGCTCCTTATCTCGCCCGGCTTCAAGCCCGATCTAAAGAAGACGGAGCACTTCCGAATCTTATCGCGCTCACTTCGGATACACAAAAAAAAAAAGAAGGACAACGCCAGGAACTCACGCACGAGCGGAGAGATCGGAGGGAGTAAATGTCACCTGGTTTTATCTGGGGAATCATCACAAGACGGGTGGCTTCAAAAACACAAATCCTCGTATCTCCTATCTATCCGCCAATAAGTTGGAATATGTCGAGTTGTTCAGACAGGAAAAACTCCCTTTAATAGAAGAAACCTGGAGCAGAATGAGCAGCAATACATCGTTCAGTATGCCGACTCACTGGTAAATACATTCAGAAACTATCACACATATTCAGGTGTTCTTACACTGTGTATATTTTGGGGAAAACTCCCTTTAACAGAGGAAACCTGGAGCAGGACAAACAACAATACAACATTCGGTGTGCAAAACTCACTGGTAGAAATTCCATCGGAAACAATCAAGCATATTCAGGTGTTATTACACGGTAATTATTCAAAACTCCCTTAAACAGAAGAAACCGAGCAGAACAAGTGATAATACAGTATTTATTCATGTATCTTCTCACCAGTAGAATACGGTCATAAACGGCCATACATACACAGGTGTTCTTACACCACGCTCTTAAATAGTTGTATTTATTTTAGATACCCAACGAATCCCCCAAGAGCAAACACACAAACTCCCACAAACTCCCCTTAACGGAAGAAATAAGCAATGATGCAATGTTCAGTGTATCTACGCAATAGTCAAATACAGTCCGAAACTGTTGTTTTTCCACTATATACTTTAACAGAAGAAACCTGGAGCAAAGCAAACAACAATACAAGATTCAGTGTGCAAAAGTTACTGGTAATAATAAGCATATTCAGGTGCTCTTACACTGTTAATATTTCAGGGAAAACTCCCTATAACAGAGGAAACCTGGAGCAGAACAAGCAGTAATACGATATTTAGTGTATCTTCTCACTAGTGAAATACCATCAGAAACAATCATGCATATTCAGGTGTTCTTACTCTGTATATGTTAAGGTAAATGTTAAGGGAAAACTCCCTTTAACACGTAGGTTCTCAATGTGCGGCCCACAGGCCAATGGCGGCTCGCCGAAGCATTTCTGGCGGCCCAGTTATTCGTTTTAATCCAACTATACATTGCTTTGAAAGGATGAATCTCCATTTTGGGGTCTTTAGCGGCATCTATATGGATAAGTGGTAATAAGTTTTGCCAGGTTTAGCCTTGTGTATTCATTAAAATGTGTATTTTGCACATTACCAGATAAAGACCAATAAATGTAAATTGCAGGGATGCATCCTGGTCATTAAAATAATTACAAATGGGATTTTTTCCTGTTTTTTCATTTTTTTCGGCAGCGAATGTTGGGTTTCTAAATTGGCCCTCAGCTGTCAAAACTTTGGAAACACCTGCTTTGACAGAAGAAAGCTGGACCAAACAAACAACAATTCACACCAAATCATCTGTAAAATACAGTCTTTAGCAATCATGCATATTCAGGTGTTCTAACACTGTATAGAGAGAAAAACTGAAGAAACTTGGAGCAAAACAATGAGTATAACATTCAGTGTATCTACTCACCAGTCGGAAGCAGTCGTGTTCTTACGTTTTTATTATATATTTGTGTGTATATATAGAGAGAGGCTGTCCGATTGACTGTCAGTATACAAAACACATTTTTTTTGGAGAGAGAGGAGGAGGAGGAGAAGGAACATAGGCAGAATATTTTTAGCCTTCCCGATGCTCGAAATATTCTACACACACATTAACACGTATTGTGACTGAGCCGCGTCGCCAGAGGCGGATCTCTTAGCGGCGGCTGTGAATAAGCTGACCTAAATATGACAGCAAAGCATGTTTAAAACATTTTCTAACTTTCTATTTCTGTATTTGGTGTATTTTGTCGACGTGCCGCATTTCCTGTGTAATGAAGCGAGTACAGCGGCCGATGAGAGGGAGACAAAATGCGTCAGCAGTCATGAGGTGGAATAATCCTGTTGGACGCCGAAGCTTCGGCTAATATCCGAGAATGACGAATGCGGCGGAGCTTTGTAGTATCATCGTGGTTTGAGCGTAATGATATTGATGACCTCCCTCTGTCTGCAATCTATCGATCTGATCTTCAAACCGATTTGAAGGCCAGATAGCAGTCTATAACAGTGCCCTGCTAATGCAATATGGGATGCACGTCCGTCATTTGTCATGGTAACCAGACTTAGATGAGTTAAATATAGAGGCTTCCGGTTTAGCAGAGGAGGGTTTTAAGGTCTATTCTTAGAATTTAGAGCTGGTTTACGCACAGCAGCATGCAAGCTGTCCTCAGAGCAGATGATGACATTCCAGGAAATCGAGCTATATGGTTTTTTTTTAACATCGAAATGCACAAAAATAAAAACAAACACGCAATATCACAGTTTGGTGTCTAATTAGTTTGTCAGGCACGTCATCGGATGCGATGTGAGTGTTTTTCAGGGGTTTGTACGTAATATCGCGCCCACACAAGGGAGGGAACTGCGGTAGAAATTCAGAAAAGAGGGAAATTAATTTTATTTGTGGATCCGAATTTTAGAAACCACAAATCTGCCTCAAGGGGCCTCACAATCAGCGTAGCGTGCAGCACCCAATCTGCTGAGTCTCCGTCAAACAGGAGGCACGGAAATTTCCAAAATCACTGCTCTGCTCGGAAGTGTTGGATGTGGAGCCCAGAGCGCACAGTAATAGTTCGACTTCTGAAGTTTGTTGCTGTGGCGTTATAAAACGGTAGATACTCAGTTTCTGATTTTATTGCTCGGGTTGGGAGTGATGAATCATATTACGGAAACAGACGCACAGAAAATCCAAATATCTGTTGCATGACATATCTGTTCGAGTTCAGAGCTTAAGTGATTTGTTTTTCAATTGCAACGTGTACTGCTGAGGAGAAATCTCACTCGCTTTGATGAAAAACGAGGCAAGTTACAGCTTTCGCCGCGTAATAATAAGTATTAAGTGACCCGCGACTGTTCCTGTTACAGTGTTAAACAGTGTTTTCTGCACGACAGTGTGGCTCAGTAAGTTTGGCCTTCAACTTTTATTCTGTTTGACGTCTTAATCCTATTCGATTCGTATCAATGTGAAGCTCTCAAGTGATCAGTGAAGTATTTCAAATCAATTTCTAAACTAACTTTGCAGACTGACATGTTCGTCTCACAAATAGAATTTCATGTAATGGAGAATCCGATGCATGCGGTGGTCTGCGACACTCGCGATCAAGGCTAAACCCAAATGATTTAGATGAGCCCCCACCCTGAGCTGGGGTTCTGCTCCAGGTTTCTTCTGTTAAAGGGAGTTTTTCCCCATAATACACTACATACAGCGTAATAACACTCAGGCAAGGCTGTTTGAAACTGTATTTTACTAGTGAGTAGACACACTCAATGTTTGCAGTATTGTTTAGTATTGTTTGTTCTGTTCTAGGTTTCTTCCATTAAAGGGAGTTTTTGTCACCGAGTGTTTGGGGGACCTGTTGGTATACAACTAAGCTCCTCAAAAAAAGCTTGGGAACGTTATTTCAGCCAATCATTTCTCCCCTTTAATAATACCAATTGATGTTGCATTTTATACCGTTGGAAAGCTTGATTAGTCACCTTTACAACGAGGTACAACTTGTAAGGATCGTGCAATCGTGGAATGAGCAACACAGCTAAACGTGTGGGTAACACCCCCCAAAAATGTGCCTAAATCCCTTAAAGAAAGTGCCGATTTATCATGAAGTGCCAAAATAAACTTGAATTGACCTCTGTGGTATAAATTTAGATTGTAAAATTCGACGTGTTAGCTCCAATCCGAGTGCAGTGAAGTTCACTCGGGGGTTTCTTCCCTGAAGCTACAAAGCTCCCCGGCAGCAGGAATTACAATGCTACGTGTAGTTTTTCCTCCAAGCGCTCGGAGACGCCCCGCCAGGTTGGAACCTCTCATTGATATCACAGTGTAAAATTAGACGCCGGCCGCGCTGGAGGAGCTCGCCCATCAATAACCATCGAGTGTGTGTTTTCACAGCTGCAGGAAACAAGGTAATTACACGACCTTTGGAAGACAACGCGTGATTCGGAATACAGAGATTGAACATACATTTAAAAGCAGCAAATGTACAAAGGAGTTCCTGCAGAATCATCTGACAGGATACTAATAGCCAATTAGGGGGAAGCTGGTAAGAATAGCCGGATCAGCCGTCAACAGCCAGCGACAGGTGCTGCGGGAAGACGGAGCTCACCCCGCACGCTGGAACCCACCTACACACACACACACACACACACACACACACTCGCATGCAAGCGGTGGGGCTCAGGTGTTTCTGCGACTTGCTTACACTCACTTCCCGTGTGCCGTGCGTGTCTGGCTGTCTCCCCTGCCAACAGCAAACAACACACACACACACACACACACACACACAAGAAGGGGAAAAAAAGCACACACTCATGCAGCCCGGAGGCAGGTTTAGACTCACGCATGAAAACGTTACACACACTGACACTATTATCCCCTGGCCTTGGATGCCAAAATGAGTACAGGGGAGCCATGTGTGTGTGTGTGTGTGTGTGTGTCTGTATCTACAGCATGCGTGTGTTGACAGATGATACGCTTAAAACTGACACCACCCACACTCTCCCAGTGACAGCAGGTTTCATCACAAGGCCCCGGACCTTTGTGAACTCCGGCGAGGGCACGGTAGATTGGGAACAAAACAATTTGTCACGCCCGCCTTTTCACACCGGCGGCCATATTGCAGCACGTGTAATGGAAATGTATTTTTCCACGCCGTGCATAATTTATCAAGGGGCGACGATAATAAACACAGCGGGTGCGACGTGGCCGCGCGAAAGAATAAAGCAAGTCGCCCCTTTCGTGTGGTTGAGGAGTTCTGGTGGACTCTTAAAGAGCAATGTGTGAAATTATTAAAGGTTTCATTGGGAATCACATGATGGGTCCGGACTGAAATACCTTAACAATTACAAGATGGACTGCGATGAAATTTTAATGGTCGCGTTGATCCCCCTGACTTTTCCCTCGCTGCTCTTTGAGGCTGGAAGTTCAAAGTCTCAACGGACATCTGAGCGAGCGTCATTAAAACTGGCCCGGCGTGATCACTCGGATCGGTCATTAACCGTTTTCTCTTTTTTAGACCGAGAGCAGCATCTTCAGGGTTCGGCGTTGTTACGGATATCGGAAAAATGTGGCCTCTGAGACGTTATAGAAAAGCAAAGAACAATGTCATTATTGCGTATTATTTATTTATCTACTTAATGTTCACATACTTATGGTTCGTCATTATTGACTGTCTTTGGTATTGACACGGTTTTTTTTGTTTGTTTCCTTTATTTTAGCCTGAATAGCTACTGCTGCTAAACTGAATTGCCCATTGGGGATAAATAAAGTTGTCTGATTCTGATTTTGAGTGCAAATCTGTGTTTCTGCGTGTCCATTCCCTCCACAAATATGGTTATAAATGGCACTTAAAATTCAAAAACCGTAAAATGGAAAAAGCTGGTTGTGTTTAACAGGCATTTTTGTGTGTAAAAGTAACTACTAATAACATAAGAATGTCAAATGGTCTTGGGGTCTGTCTAGTATAACAGCGAAGTGAATGTTAAGGCCGATCCAGCTGCGTCTCCCCGTTGAAAAGGTCACCGCGAGGTCAGTCTGTTAGCGCGGCTGCTTCATTAAAATCAGAACATGCGAGAAATGGCAAAAATTCCGAAATTTTTGTATGGGCAGAGACGATGAGTGAGCAGATGCGGGTAAAAAAATGCTCCTGACCTCAGAAATCTCAACAACCTGACTGCTGAATTATTAAAAGGGAGAGGGTTTGCAGAAATTTCGGCAACTCGTATTATCGTGTCGACTCGACATAAAAGGATTCGAAGTGAATTTGATTCATTACAAGAGAGGTCAACTTAGGTCGAGCCGTGCAGGGGTTTCGGCCAAAAATTAAGGCCTCTCAATAAAATGTACGTGCGTGTGAGTGAGAGAACGTGATGGCCTTTGCGACGGATTAAAAAAATGGAGTGAATCAAAGCAGCATTCTGAGCGTAGCGATTGTTTTATTTGATGAAATTGCATTTCATAATCACGGGCGAGCGAGACAGTAAATTAAACCCCCGAGCGGCGACGTGAGTCAGCGACCCCTTTTACCTTGGCATTTCATTTCACTTGCTTCGCACACGTCCGTTTTTTTGTTTTTTTTTACCCCGGCGTTACGTAATGAGACAATCTCCTCGCTCTCCACTCGTCGCTCGGGCATCGCGGCCAACAAAGGCCGAGAGCACAAGTTTGACTGAATTAAATGTCACATGGAGAGACTGAATTCCTCTCCCGGCTCTGTCTGAGCGAACGCGATAGGAAAACGCCCCCCACCCCTTCGTCGCCCGCCGCCCTCCTCTTCACACGTGCGCTCTGCCAGGACTCGACACGTCTCCCGCATTGTTCCGCGACAGAGACAGGGTGTCACATTAGCTAAGGCGTTAGCCGTTGCTAGCTGGAGATCTGACGTGCTGGTAATTAGTTTTTCCTTGGCATCGTGGGGGCAGGTAGGGGGGGGCTGTCTCCCACTTGACAATACCAGCTGTCACAGCGCCGAGCACTTCGGCATCAACCCATCCCCCCCGCCCGCCCCCCCCGCCCCTATCACCCTCCTCCATCCTCTCCATTTTAACGCCTCTCCATTGACACACTTTGCCCCCTCCACTCTCCCTTCTCCGCCGACTGTTTCCTCCCCCCTGACACGGAGGATGAGGTGATAAGCAAATTTTAACAACTCCAGATGGGTTAAAAATGGAGGTGGCCCCCGGCAGGCCGAGCCGCCGAAGACACACAGCAAGCGCGATGTCCCGGGAAAGAGGACTGTGATGTCGGATCGCCACAGAAATGTAGAATGTGTCAGGAAACATTTGCGAACTCTAGTGACAGCGCGGGGGCCGGCCTTTGCCAAAAATCTCCGCTATTACCTCAGTCTGCCGCGCTGTACTGATATTTCTCAATGACGGAAGAGGGGGTGTAATATTTCTGGACATAAACTTTATGATACGAACACATAAAAAATGGGGAAAATGCGTTTTTTTGCGCGCATCATTATCAGCTGCTTCACAGTGTTTACGTGCTCGGAAGGAGACGCAGACGCGTCTTCTCTTGCATCGCAGCTGTTTCCTTTCGCTTCCTTCCTCTTTCAGCAGAAATACGAAAGGAGGAAAAAAGGTATGAGGTAATTTTGAGGTCGGACTTTTTGGCGTGCTAAGAATTCGTGATGCAAATGGATTAATCTTTTGAAAGCAAACAGTTTTTTGGAGCAAAACGCTTTATCTGTGTGACTCAAGCAACTAGACGGAACTACTTTCTGCAACACCGAAACTGGGCCGAAACCTCGCTCACGGGACGCAGTGGGGGAAAAGTCACTGCTGATGAACGACACTGATGGTGAGAAAACATTTATGCTTTGCCCCCAGTAACCAACTGGTACTACAACAACAACCCTCTGCAAAAAAATCGCATTTTCCCCATTTTTATGTATCCGAACTATCCCTTTAATGCTATAGTAATTCTGTACTCTGTCTGGCAGACTCCATTGGCTGGAAAATAACATCACTTTGTATAGAATTTTAAAATAAACACTTTTTTAAATGTATTTTTTAGCTTCATTTGGTATCTCTTGCTTTTGCATGACAACGCCTCCACTCCGTCCCTTTACCGGTAGCCACGTTGAGACAAGTAGCCATTGTTCGGCTATCTATTCTCAGAACGGCAGCTGCAAACACGGTGGGACGAGGTTAGTATATGAACGGCACTGCCGAGGCTAAGTAAATACCTCCGAATCCCAACAAGCAGACCCTGATTATCCAACAGGACGCGTACTATTTGTATTAAACAAATTACGATGATAACAGCATTCATTGTGATTCACTTGGGATGTACCTTTGAGGACATCAGCCGGTTGGGGTATCTTTGGGTCTGTTGTAATGGTCAGTCTGGGTCAAATTTACAGTGCTGTTCCTTTCATCCCCCCTCAGTCTTGTCCCTACAGACTTCCACCACTCCATTTAATCCTTAGAAGAAATAAGATGGTTGTGACCTTTGACACAAATCCATAATTCCACGCAATCTCAGCTAACATTGCAGTAATCCATCTTATTTGATGGTAACAAAAAACAAAACACAAGAGACAGTAAGACAGCAAGACCGATACAGTAGATAACCGGTGATGGGGGGGGGAGACAAAAAGGTTGATCTATTTCAGGACTGGCAATCCGTCTAGAACACACAACGTCAGCGACGCCACATGTGTCTTTACATGTCACCATGACACTGTGAAAGAAATAGCGGTGCACTCAGTGGTGGGGATGAGCTAGAAAGGAAAATAGATTGGAGAAATCAATAGATGCAGGAGCTTTTCTTAGCATGGATTCACTTCACAGGCGACAGCACACACCATGGGTCGCCACCGGGTGTGTATTTATGCATGAGATGGGAAAACGCGCGCGCCAAATGGGAGTCGCGAACAGAAATTTCGCCGCGCGCACGGCAAACGTACACCGCCAGAACACGTATAACCGCTCATGTCTGTACGCCGGGGGAATTCGGAATCTACTGACATTAAAGGGAGGGGTGGGGGGATAGATGGGTGGGTGGTCTGAGGTCGATGTGACAGATGAACCGTGAACCTTTGGTATTCTGACATCAAGAACATCATCGGCGGGGCCTGGAGAGAGCAAATGCTAAGAATAAAATGTGGAACGACTCCCCCGGTGGATGGTCTGCGTAAAAAAAATAAAAAAAATAGAGCAACACGAAACACACGGTGACATTCAACAGAGTGTGAGTTTGACAGCGCTGAGATCACCGCTGCTCATTAGTCTCCCCAAGCCTCATTGGCGTCCACACTGGGCTCAATCGTCAAATTGTCCGAGATTATTGCAGAAGAATAGAATTTTTTTTAGACCACGCACACTCAGATGGAATAATCATCCGTGTCAACCGGGATCAAATATGTACATTTCAGCGCGATGATTCACTGAAGATGAGCAAATATACCTATAGAGCCTTTAAGCTGCTTTCAAATATCTGGCATAAATGCAAGGTACAGCTACAATAGATGATCTGACTGATGCCAAGGGGAGGAGGTTTCAACGTCACATCGGGCCATCACGGATATGAAAAGATCGGTCTTAAATGTGACCTACTTTCCCGATGGTCAGCAGAAGGCGGCTCTACCGGTCGGAGAATGAAATCTATGGGAAAATCACCCTGCGTTTCAGATGTATTATGGCATCCTGCTGATGAAGTTGTGCTCCCAGTGTTGTTTGCTTGTCTTTAAACAGCTTTATGTAGAGAGTACTGGACTGGAATTGACTAGCTAGTGCGTGTGTGTGTCTGTGTGTGTGTGTGTGGGGGGGGGTGGCACCTAGGGAACCCATGTGCAAGCTGACAGTTGACCACTGCTGGCCAACACAAGTGCTTTTTATTTACTATTTTATTTTTTGTTTTATTTGCTTATTGTTTTCTTAATTCACTTATTTTCATTCAATGTTTTGTTTTATTCCTCTTTATTTAATCACACATATTTCAAATGCATAATTTCATTTACAATTTCATTTTTCATTATTATTTTTTATTCTATTTACACAACTTTTCTTCATTATTTTAATCTGAATTAGTTGTTAAGACTGTTTTGATGAGTCACTTTAAAAAAACGAATTATTCTATTCGTCTGTCACGTAAGCGGTGGTGGAATAGCAGATTGTGGACAACAACGGGAGAAGCTGGAACTTTATCACAGGCTGCCAAGAAACACAGCGCCAACCGAAGTCGGATTTCCCCCAGATGAGAAGAAAAACCTCCATGAACAACCCTTTCGGAATGAATTTAAACTTTTGTTCAATGGTGGACTGCAGCTTCTGCCCACGAATCCCCCGCCGGCGATGTACGGTGGGCACAGTTGCACGTCACTAGCGGTATCTTGAAAATGACGCGACAAAAGGCGTTTTGCACTTAAAAACAAATCTATTACATAAGGACACTTTTCTCTTATCTCTCCGAAACAACGCGCTTCTGAGAATGTTCAATCATAATTGCAACAAAAAACCCCAAGGACACCAAGGACCATAAATTCCACAGATAAATTCTTTGAAAAATGATGAAGCCAGTCAGCCTTTCCCTGAGACATGTGCTTTAACAAACTGGATGATTAAAAACTGAAGTAAAAGGGGGGGGGGGGTAAATGCTTGTTTATGGGACTCAAACTATTTCCTTTTGTGTTCCTTAACAAGTGCGGCCCTCCTGTGGGGGCCGCCGCCCTCCAGACAACACCGGCTGCATCGCCGATTGCGTTGTACCAATTCTGCGCGGAGGACGTGGCCTTTCAAGACCAAACGGAGGGGTTTCCTCGGAGACACGCTTCGATTACCCGCAGGATCGGCTACACAGTCCACATCCAATCACATGGCAGGAAGGCATTAAATCGATTTTTTGGGGGGAGAGGGGGGGGGCGGG
>CAESWR010000167.1:12202-24706 GCA_903171835.1 Mullus surmuletus | reverse complement strand
GGAGAAGCGGCGAGTTCGCCTTGGGAAGGACGACTCAAAGAAGAAGTAGAAGAAGAAGAAGGCGTTTTATCACGACTTGACTCCTGCTGCGGGTTTTTTTATTGCTTATTGTGTGGCGAGAAGGGTTAATGAAAGCGGCAGTTGACCCCCCGCCGCATTCAGAAGCCGCAGGACCCCCATTACATTTTTAACGCGCCGGCTTAACCGAGCGTTAACGTTTTTACGGGGTCCATCACCGAGGCCTAACGTCCCCCGTGTGTGTGTGCTGCCGACACGCAGTGGAAGCACCTTGTTTTTAAGGGCTAATCGATGACGAAATGCAGATACTTGAACTTTAACCTTCCTCTTGTGTTAAGGTCGCCACCGACCCGGTTTTTGGGTTATAAACGGACAAAAGTACCACATAAATGTATTTATTGCATCAAGGGTTTTTGTCAGGAACTAATTAATTTGAGTAAATTGTAAAGTGCTGTGGTGAAAATTATAATCTTTCTGTTGTTAGGGTCCGTTTCGACCCGGTAATAAGACTATAAAAGAATAAATAGTGCCAAAATTGATACCATAAACACACTGTGAGCGCAGTAACAATGTCAGCCAACAGCCCATCGGCAGCCAGTTCCTTTCCCAACCCTGTGAGCTTTTAGTCAGGGGCTTCTCTCTTTGCCTTTTTCTCTTTCCTTCCCGGGAAAAAAAGATGCATGAATTGGTCTGATGATATATGCAAGACGCCATGCTGTCAAAAAAAAGATACCTACAGACCGAAACAAAGATATTAAGACCAACTTTACAAGGAAGCCTAGCAAGAGAAAAGAAACATAATTGGTTTTAGTGTATTTAATGTCTGATTAAGCACAGAAAACCGTCAAAACCAGCCCTTTAACACCAGAGATGACAAAAGAAAGAGAGAAGAAGAAGAAAAGAAAGTTAACACAACAGGAAGGCTCAGGAAAAGGGTTCATTTGTTACCTCCATTTTCCGGCCCAGAACTGATTATAGATGCCGATGTGTTGGAAATATGTAACAAACATTTATCAGCATAGACGTTATGTAACTGAGCGGATTTCACCCTGAAGGAGGCGCAAGCCGACGCGCGTTGGTGTTTTTTTAAATTATTCCAGCCTTTAAAATAAAGGCCTTTTATCTTTTCAAACCTACTTGAGTGCCTTGACCTGAAATTTTGAATGCTTTTTTTTTGCATGATCTTTCCATCTTCCTCCATTCAGGCATTGGTCCCTTCCAAGAGCAACGGTGGTTTGAAGGACACCAATTGCGCTCCAGCCACTTTCTTTTAAAGGGATAGTTCAACATTTTTGAAAATTGGCCTATTGCTGTAATCCCTATCGTCATATGAGTAGGTACATTTACTTTACTCGTCAGTGCCCGTTGTTTTGAGAATGCAGGAGTAAAGCTCGCCGCTGCTATGAAAAAATAATGTACAATTATGTAACATTACGACACATGAAGCAAATACTTGGAACTACTACTACTACTACTACTACTCCGCACAGCAAGTATCGGGAATGTAGTTCCGATTGTGCATTCGGCTTGAAAACAACTCTGTCTTGTAATATGACATTATTTTTTTATAGCGTGGTGAATGCGCAAGCTACAAGTTGTCCATAAGAGCGTTTTGGAGTCATTTTATGCTGTATTTCATTAGTTTGGAAGAGATCGAGGGGCTGTACCGATCACCTCCATGTAAATCGCTGAGCAGCTCCTTGCTTTCCCCCTCAAAAATGTTGAACTATCCCTTTAAACACATAAACTCTTGCATGATGGTACTATGCAGCTATATATTTTCTTCACCCACGTTGCCTCTTACCCACAATGCTCCTGGTCATGTGAAATGAGCAAATCTTCCAACAGGAGGTGATACGGCGCGGACCTTCGCCTCATTAAAAGAAGGGTCAAGGGTTCAAATCTGCGTTTAATTGTGTGTTTTCCCTCCAGGTGCTCCGGCTTCCTCTCACACACCGAGGTAGGTTAATTCACTGTTCCTCGAAGGTCAGAAAAACGCGACCCCTCGGCTTACTCGGATCTTTCTTGCGCTCAGCGTGTCGTCCAAAGAGGGGAACGAGCATCGATGGAAGCACAGTGTGCAGCAGCGCCGGGAGAAAATGTGTAAACTGTCGGTTGTTGCGGGGTGTGTGGAGGGAGGCAGAGCGATGACGGCGGAGGCTGGAGTCGTCCGAGTCAGCCAGCCGTGAAATGACAGCAGCTGACGGAGGGGAATGGGGGGCGGGGGGGGGGGGGGGGGGGGGGGGGCTGTTCTATATCTAGACCTGGTATTTTGCCACTCCCACTTCGCCGGCATCCCCCAATCGCGACCTGACGGTGGACATGAGTGGCCGAGCACGCCTCCAAACCTGGCAACCTGTTATGAAACGAGGTGTGACATGGGAATCTGGAGTGTGTGTGTGTGTGTGTGTTTGTGTGTGTGGATCATAAATCAACACAAAATAGATAGATTAGAGAGAAAAAACAGCGTCATATTTAGAGACTTTATCCAGGAGTGTGTGTGTGTGTGTGTGTGTGTGTGCAGATGGATCATAAATGAACACCAAATCAAATCAAGTGATTAGAGAGAAAAAACAGCAGGACAATTTAGAGAGCAGGAAGGGGAGGCAACAATTTAATGTTTTAACTTCATCCTGGGATATGTGTGTGTGTGAGTGTGTGTGTGTATGAGTGTGTGTGTGTGTGTATGTTGCTACTAAATCAGGTCTCCTCACACTCTAGGCCTTCGACGGGTCTGTCCATTCACGCCCTTGACACAGTTAGAGGCCCGCAACCACACACAGTATACTACACACACTGCAATACACACACACACATACATACACACACACACACAGCCATCTACCTGCCCGTTCCCCCACAAAATGTCGGGTCGACGTCTGTTGATTTCCCCCCGCTCCAGACGAGCAGAGAAGCCGGGGACAGAAATAGATGTGGCACAAACATCCCTCGGTCCCCCTCAGTTCCTCGCCTCGGACCGTTTACACTAATGAGGGGCTGGTCATTCCCAATGGGCACATGGGGAGGGGGGGGGGCAATCAGTGCCCCTGTATCCTTGCCCTATTTTTCTTCTCTTTTTTTTCCTTTTTCTGCTAGCGTGTGCCCGTCTGAGTTATATGTGTGTGGTTGTTTCTCTCGATCTGGGACGCGATACAAATTGGGGCCGTATATTACTAATCCTCAAACGTTGTGTGTTAGGATGCTGAACAATAAATGTGGGGAAAGCCGCATATTTTCTGTCCCTTGTCTTTCCCCATGAGCCTCGCAGGTGTTTAACTTGTTCTAAGAGGGTCAAAAAGGTACAAAAATGTTTACGCGACGGCGACATGAATCAGTTTGCCCTGTCGCAATACAAATTGGGTACCAGTACATAATTAATAATTCTAACAATGTTGTGCATTATGGTGCTGAAAACAAAAAATGGGGGGGAAATCGCTGTGTGTTTGTTCGTCAGCCACAGTTACCAACAACATGTGTTTATTTTCCGTCATGTGTTTTTCCTGATGAGCCTTGCAGGTGTTTAACTTGTTCTAAGAGGGTCAAAAAGGTCAAAGAATGTGAAAGCGACACCGTCATGGGTCACTTTGTCCTTGATTTCAAGTGTATCATTGTACAAGACAGGTGGGAACCTGCAAGTTTTCCGCTGGATGTCACGTGTGAAAGAAAATGGATTCCTGGATGAATGAAAAAAACCCTGAGAAATTCAAATAAAACCCCCCCCAACAGAAGAGACTTTAGACGAATACAATCAGTGTAAATGTGTGTGTGTCTTTGTTTGCCCTCGTGGGTCAGAGTCCACGTGTGTGTGCCGGTCACACCGAGCGTCGCCGGGTTGACACGACCGCCCGAGTGTCCCCCTCACACATGTTCCTCGGCAAAAGGTCTCAGCAAAACACGACTCGGCCTCCCCTCCCCTCCCACCTCCCCGGACACTTCCCGCGTCCCACGGAGACGCCGCGGCGTCCGCAGGGCCGACGCAAACGACGGACATATGGATCACCCGGCACCATCTGCGCCGCGTCCTCCTGCTCCTGCTCGGGTTTCCAACTCAAAAGAGTCCTTTTCCTTGTTCTGTAAAAAAGAAGGGGAAAAAAACATGACAGTAGAAGTGAAATGTCTGTCTGTTAAAGCCCAAGATGGCTGCCATGGCAACCGTTCTGCTGCCACCTACTGTACGGAGAGGCGACATCCCGTGGTGGGGAGCTGCTGGCTTTGAAAGTGGTGTTTGAATCCGGATGTTTAAGGTTGTCACACAAACACACACACACAACGCCCTTCTTTGAAGTTACACCCATGACTGGAAAAAAAGGCGGCTTATTTGCACTTTTAACGATTATACGTGATGTGTGTTTACATGTAAAGTAGAGCTCTCACACACACACACTTTTAACGACGCCAATTAGAAGAAAGCTGCATCGAAAGTGGCGTGCGAGCCAAATTCCAACACTTGGCCGCTCGCCTCCTCTCTTCATGCGGAGCCAAGTGTCCGAACTTCCTCCCAGGAGGAATCTCCAACGAGGCGCGGATTGATGCGGCTGCAAGCGGCTCCGGTTGCAGAACCTTCCCTCCTTTTGAACAGAAAATGTGCCCGCCTCCCGAGTCAGCATGCTGGAGCGAGCAGTTTTACATACTGTACCTTTTTCCCCCCGTGAAATGATTGCCTTAACCCTTTGAACTCCTTTCAGCTGACCTTATTTGATTGCTTCCATGGGTTGTGCTTGAATATTTCTCTTGAATAATTAAGAGGATCTAGGAGAGCCGTTTCTTGCTGTAGTCAAACTAGGCGAATGCTAAGGGGCCTCAAAGCTGCAGAATTAAAATGAACTAAACTTTATCTGTTGCTATGTCGTGTTTATTACATCCTTTTTATGCATGAAAATAAACAGGATGTGAATCAAATGAATTGCAATGATAAGCTGTGGCTGGTGCTTTTGTGAAATCATCAGGTCATGTGACCACGCTGTCACGCGGTTTGAGGCGTAGCCGACAGGTACGTAGGAAATGATTGACAGCAAAATAAACATGTCGACGTTTCGATCACACTGGATCTTCTTCAGGACTGGCAGGAGATCCAGTGTGATCGAAACGTTGACCGGTTTAATAAATATTTTTTGGGAGAATTTGCCAGTGTATAAACATCCCCCAAAAAGGTAGGAACGGCCCTGGGATCTACGTTTAATTTATATAGGTGTGTGGAAAACTATGAACTTTCATTTCTTTCTTCACCCCAGATGTGTCAGAATTTATTTTCTGATGGCGTCGGCTTGTGGGAGGCAGGACAGGAAGTGTGTTACGCCGAGGGGCTTCGTCTGATGCACTTCCTTTGAGCTGTCGGTCATCATACTGCCTGCAGACAAATTCTTTTAAAGATCTTTGGTGAATTTCAGCTCTGCAGGACCTGCGATGGACTGCAGAGGTTAGTTTCTCGGAGTAAACTATTGTTCCGGGTGGACGCGGGCTAATTAATACCTGGATCCGCGCACAGCACTGCACCAATTGCGGGCTGATCGATGCCGCGGCGGCCTGCAGAGGAAGTCATTAATCAGCTTGGCAGTGGCCGTGTTCAAGTATTCACATCAGCACACACACACACAAACAGAGGCTGGACCTTTAGGGTGCAATTGCTGAGGCAGTTGGAAGGAGACTGACAGCACATGGCAGTGGTGACGAGGCCAACGCATCGCTTCCACAGCAGCAGAGCGTGGCCGCTGCGCAGAGCTATCGGCCCCGCAATCAGATCGAAGCGCCGCCTGGAGATTCTTCTACCTTAAAAAGACATCATAGCATTGCACTCAGGAGGCGAGCATAAAGACCTCGGATTCCTGCTTCAACCCTCTCACTGGCTATGCTGGTAACCGGATCAGCCCGGCCCCCGAGCGGTAAATCATCTAAAAAGGGAGTACAGGAGGAGTCGCTCCAGCTCAAACAAACGCAACTCGATCTAAAAGTAGAGCAGGAATAATCAACACCTCTCCCTGTGGAATCAACCGAGTGACCTGCTGGCTGCGTCTGGTTTGTTGGGCAGCACTGCCATCTAGTGGTGGCTTAGAAAACATGGAGGCTTGTGTTAGGGGAAGGTCCGCCCCATTTACAGGAAGGGGTGGGACCGTTTTTTTAAAATTTGTTTATTATACATGTCAGAACATGTCAATGGTAAGATTTGATGAAACAGACAAGATTGAGTCTGTACACCGCCAGCAGTGATACAATGAATGTAGCAACCTGACGCTACATTAATGTATTCTACTTGTGTAATACTTGCGTAATATGTATTAAAATCCAAGTTGTTACAATAGAGTATGGGGCATTCCAATTTGTTGTAAACCACCAAGTTTCCCTTTCTGGTCGACTGTATATTGCATAATAATTGATCCAGTGGTAAATATGGACTAATGTGTAGATTCACCATTTTATGAGTCAAGTAAAAATAGACAAGATTGATATTTCACAAAAGAGCATTTATTAACACAATCATTCAACTTATCAAATCTATTGCACACGTTATATCTAACTCAATCGGTAAATAAAATAAAACCACTTATACTTGCATACACCATCTCAATATTCTCTCAATTATGCACAAATAATTACACGGTCGAGCTTTTCAAATCAGCTCGACCTTTAACCCTTTTTCGGCCCCAAGACAATAATCATGAGAGGTCACCTGGCGTCAGTCACGTGACTTCCGGGGTCTCCCGCTCCTCTGACTCTGAGTCGTTTTGTTCCCGGTCAGGAGGTGGTGAGAGAGAAACATGGAGTGTGGGGGAGGGGGGAGGAGAGACGTGACCTGGAAAACGCTCAGACAACAAAAGACAGACACAGCGCCATCATCCACAATGCATTGCGACTACAATACCTGGCCCGGGTTTACCTGCGTGCACAACCAGCGCCGCGTGTCCTCAGGGCGGCGCGGGGCTCAGGAGCGCTCCCTAGTGGGCGGGCAGCGTCCAGTGCGCCACTGTGAGACAAATAAAGCCCAAGCATGAAACATGCGACACATTACATAACCAGCGGAGTGATTTGTACATCTGCTATGCCACATGTGCTTTGTCACAACGTTTCTTATTTACAACCAACTCCTCACACCTTTTCCACGTGTCTTTGTGTGAAAGTTCCTCAGGGTGGGTGGTGGTGGTGGGGGGAGGAGGAGGAAAAGTACGTCTTTTTGGAGCTCACTGGTCCCAGAGGTCGCCGAATTCCTCCTCAAAGTCCCTCTGCTGGAAAGCGAGACAACTGTCGTAATCGCAGTCCAGCGCGGCGTAAACACTGCGCGGGGAGAGCGACTCGCCGTAGAGGCGCGCGCAGGGCTCGCGCGCCGCCGCGGCAGCAGCGCCGCCATCTTGGACGCCCATGTCGCCGTACGTGTTACTCATCAGGTACTGCGTGGTGTTTTCCGGCGCCATTGCTCCGTGGTGGTGACTGTGCAGAAAAGGTACTGGTTTGCACTCGGCGACGGGCTTCGGTGCTTCGCGGCTCGCGTCTCCCAGCGCCCGGGCCAGTTTGACCAGCTGCGTGCGCCGCTGGTGGCGGCGGAGGAGGAGCGGCGGCGGCTTCCGGGTGGCGGCGCGGCTCTCCTTGCGGGCCTCGTCCTCCTCGGCGGAGGCGCGGAGGAGCCGCCACTGGAGCTTCCACGCGGCGGTTTTCCGCAAAAAGCCGCTTCTGATGCGTTTCGACGTGGCGGTATCCATGGCTTCCACACACATCTCCGGGCGAAACAACCGGAAAAGAGAAGCACTTTCGACGGAACAAAAAAAAAAAAAAAAAAATCTTTTTAAAGATTATTTCTCCTCGAAACGACCTATCTTTAAAAAAAATACCTGTAGGTTGTAGTAACTACTTTTAAAAAAAAATTAAAAAGTAATTACAAAGCCGCTACGCTGTGACCGTGTGTCCCTCACTAACTTCTCAACAAGTATCTCTGGCAACGTAGCACAAACGCTGCGTTTATATTATGAAATACACCCACAATGCACCGCTTCCTCGAGGAGCTGGTGCGAGGGCGCGACGGTGCTGCCGCCTAGTGCTGTGGAAGGGGATAGTCACAGTAAACACACGCATTACACACCGGACTGAAATATGTAGAATGTTATTGGAATAATTAATCTCCGTTTTATGATAATTCAATTTGGAAATGTTTACTCTATTGTTTGTTATACTGTAATACTGTTTATTAACCCCCGCCACACACACACACACACATATATGTAAAATAATATAGGTATATATAAGTTGTACGGCATAAGAAAAGTATTTCACAGATGTGTTTGGTGACGTATAGCAGAAAGAATAAAATCATCTACACAGTGTTTGTAGTTGTGAGGCAGAAGAAATGTGCAGTTTGTACACAAAAACAAAACTGTTGGACATCAATGTACAATATACATCTTTTCAAACTTGTGGTTGTAATCCTCCACAAAATGTTAAACCAAACACATTTATTTGATATTTACTTATTCAAACAACAGACTGAAAGGTGAGTTTTATAAATCCAGTTGTGTTACAATGTTGGGAGTCTTCAGATATTTGGGGGGAAAAAAACCAAAAAACTTCCCATTGAGCATAACAGTCACACAGCCATTAATGTGATCAAATGTTAAAGGGTACTTATCACCAACAAAAGAGCCTGAGAGCTTATTTTCTCGCACCACTTGATGGCAGACTCCGGACAGAAAAGGCCCCTTGTGGACACTGAGCAGTTAAGATATGTGACACTAGAGGGCAACGTGCAGTTCACAGAGTCCCCATTGTGTGTGGAGCACAGACACTCTCTTGTGGGGGCCCGTTTCCCCCCTTTTTGGGTCTCTTGCAGGCTTCGAGTGTCTGGAGAAGTAATATCCTGAGCCAACCTTTGAGTGCATGTGTGTTTGTGTGTGTGTGTGTGGTTAATGATGCGGCAGCGATAGGGTGACTTAAGTGCAGGGACTTTTCTGGGTCGCTTTCTGTTCTGTTTTTTCAATTTTTCTCCCACAGAAAAGTCATTTTGACCAAGGAACAAATTCAGTGCAAGACACATGCACTACTGATTTCAGACTGTGGTTTTATAAATGTTGAAGAAAGGGCAGTCGGATAGTGGGTATCACTCTCAATAACGACCCAAACTATTCAGAGGAGCCAAAGCTGCGGGGGTTTGGACACAGACGGCTCAAGGGAGAGGCCCATTGAATGGTGGATAATCACGAATCGCATTCAAGGTTCCACAGACACAAACCGCTCACTCACTCAATGATGCATCCTGGGAAGCTCATAGACGGCTGCAGCTTCACACAGACTCAGTGCAATTTTTCTTTTGTTTTTTTTAAAATGTGAATCATCTGCACTGGCGATGAATCAGGGATGCTGTTAGCAGGAAGTGGAGGCATCTGCGGTGTGGCTCGGCTGTGGAGAGCATCGGCTGCAAGCTGTGACGGGAGTTTGAATTCACTTTCCACACTGTGGTTGAGCCATAATGGATGGTAAAAAAAAACCCAAAGCGGTTGCATCGCCTGAGGTTTCAAACAGCATTTTCTTGAGAATCCTTTGGTTATTATCACCGGGCGTTCCTATGAGGGCATGTGTTAACATGTGTGGTTGTGTCAGGCTGGAGTGTTAAACAAGAAAAAACAAAAACAGAAACCAAAAGTCACATGTTACCCTGAAGAGTTCCCGGGGGCGTTTTTTGTTTGGACGCTGTTTTAACCGTTTCAAGTGTTAAAATCCCGAAAGAATATTTGATATTAGATATGTTGTTTCAGGCTGAAGCTGATTGACACAAATGACTAATTCAAAGTTGGAAAAATATGAATATATGATATTTTACAGCAGACCTCTGGAAGGAGACGCTTTTTGTCTCCAGGAACTAATAAGAGAGTTTGCTATAACAATCTTTCACTGCAGAAAAATCATTGCTGCTAATCATTGACCATCTGAGGCCGTAATAATAACAATATGCAAATCTTCCTTGAATGGCATTTTATGGAAATTATTTGTGGTTTTCTATGTTTTTCGACTGAAATACTATGAAATTATGTGAACAAACTGGCATTGAGAGGGTTAAAGTCTCCCCAGATAATTAATATTTGATATATATATATTTTAGGCTGAGGTTGGTTAAAAAGATTAGCTCATTTTAAGTAGAAAAATCCGAATATATGTTATTTTTACAGCAGTTTTTAGCGAGGGGGCGTTTTTCGCTCTGAGGGACGATTGATAAAGTTTTTTTAAGGAACCCTTAAGTGTGAATCAAGCAAACCCTCGAGCCTTTGAGTTGGTACAAGCACATTGCTAACGCTGAGATACGCGCCAGAGTTGGAATATTCAGCTGAGTCTGAGTCGCAGTTGTAAGATGATACGTGCAAACTTCAGTGTGATGTAAGAAGTTGCTATGGAAATACGTGTTGCGGAGGTGTTTGGGTCGTCCGCTCTCGATGTTTAATGGCTTTTTAAAACAATTCTGACTTTTTTGTTTGTTCATGCCGCATGGCTTCATCCAGTTTCCATGCAAATTCCCATCGGCAGATGGGAAAAACCAACGCACGAGGATGTTAAAGGATTCATAAACAAATGATGCATGGGATGAAATGCGACCCGGCGAGCAGCCGAAGCGTTTGACACCCGAGAGGAGCGGCTCGTTTACGAATCGAGAAAGCAGCAGGTTAATGGAGGCGTTGTGGGAACGCTTTCGGCTCCTCGCTGAGAGCTGGGCCGGGATGCCGGCATGGGGTCGGCGGCGGTCCGGGCCTGGATGGCTCCCAGCGGAGGAGATGCGGCGACTCACTCAAAGTTCTCCCCTAAACCGCATGTCCAATTAACTGTAACGAGGGGGCAGGGCATCCTTTGAGGGCAGGGTCTCCGTGGTTACATCGCCTCAACTCCCTGGGTTAAAGGGACAGTTCAGATTTTTTTTAACATGAAGGCGTATGAGATCCTCACCATCAGTGTCGTTCATCGGCAGTATCTTTTCCCCCACTGCCCCCCGTGAGCGGAGTTCCGGCCTGGTTTTGGTGTTGCGGAAAGTAGTTCCGTCTAGTTGCCGTGGACACACGAATAAAGCGTTTTTGCATAAGGGGAGTAATCTATTTGCTTCCCGAATTGTTTGCCGTGAAGAATTCGCGCACCATCGTCAGCTGTTTCACGGCGTTAACGTCCTCGGAAGTGGACAACTGCGACACGCCTTCTCTCGCATTACAGCGGTCTCCTTCCACCTCCTTCTTCCAGCAGATGAAAAGGTGCGCCCAGTGATACGAACGGAGGGAAAATAGCACTGGGTGATTACGAGGCCGGACTTATTCACGGCAGAGAGTTGGTGATGCAAAATGCATGTCGTTTTTCGGAGCAATACGCTTTCCTTTTTGCCACACCGAAACCGGGCCGGAACTCCGCTCACGGGACGCAGTCACTTCGGATGGACGACACTAACGGTGAGACTCTCATGTCAAAAAATCTGAACTATCCCTTTAGAATTTGAACACTGATTCGGCAAAACAAATTCTCTTGTTTTGCGCTTTTATCGTCTTATGCTTGTTCTGCTCGGATCTGGCTAACGTCGGAGTGTCACCGGTATGTAAACGGGCCGGCGAGCTTCCTGCCATGTTTATTCCCGCCGCTTTTGCTCGCCAATCCTCGGCGGGCTCCGGCGCCGCGAGGGCGATAGAGAGCGACGGCCCCGTGTTTAGGGGTCGTCCCGAGCCGCCGCCCGCCCTCCGCCTAGGGCTCGGAAAAAGGTCAAAATGTGACCCCTGTGTCTGGGCCCGCTCGACCGTCTGAGGAGGAAGAAGAAGCGACAACGGAAAATTCTGCTGATTTAGGAGCTGGCATTCCTCCAGGGGTCTGGGGAGGAAGAGCGGTTGCTTCAGCCTCTTGAAATTACGCAAAGCCATGAGTGTTTCAATTCTTCATTAATAAATGAGGAAACTCTAATTTTCCGAAAAGAGAGCTAAGTTTTGATAACTGAAACCTACCAGCACAGGACATTTTATTTTTGAACCTCCGTTCCTGTTTCAGTCACCTCCGGTCTGCCTGTAATGTTAAAGGGGAAGTGATGTAATGGTGTTTTTTTTTGCTGTGTGTGTGTGTGTGTGTGTGTGTGCTTTAGACTGATAGTCGCAGGAGCTGGGTACAGTTCAAGTTTCCTCCGCAGTGCAGTGGCTCAGTGGGGCGAGGGAGAGGAGAGGGAGAGAGAGTGTGTGTGTGTGTGAGAGAGAGAGAGAGAGAGAGAGATGACGCTCGTGTAAACTGCTCAAGGGCACATCCTAAAAGCACATCACTCCGTGCGTGCGTACACACCAAAACCACCAGCGGCCTTATCAAGCGCACATTTGCATCACATGCCATGACTCTGCGTGTGTGTGTGTGTGCATGTGTGTCCGATAATGAGACTGCTGTCAGTCCACGCCCACTTTTCGGTGTTTTTTTTAAATTTTCATGACCTTTCAGTGTCAGAGTCTCACGCGCCTCTATCTCGTTTTCCGCTTCCACAACCTGACGACCTCTCTTGCGTTTGCCCACATG
>CAESWR010000166.1:983069-995675 GCA_903171835.1 Mullus surmuletus | reverse complement strand
GGTGGCTCAAACTTAGAAAGATTAGTGGACCTATCAGCTCTGGGTGGAAAAGGTCACACACTCAAGGAGCCCGAGACGAATGTCAGGATGGAATGTGACGTGTAGGGCCGGTGTGTGTGTGCTCACTTACACGAGCGGTTATTCCCTCTATTTATCTTTCCAGGCCGTAAGCTCGGCCGCACTCGTGCAAACAGACAGTTGCTAATTTCATTACCAGAATACCACAAATGCTAGCAGGCCACAGAGCAAACAGAATCAACTGGTGGTCACCCGCCTTCAATTTGGCAAAGAGCGAAGCCGCAACCAATAACCAATTAAAGGTGCAGTGGCGACCAATAAATTAAAAAAAACTGTCGAGCAGAGGTAGAAATACGGACACGTCAAACACTGCATAAACTGAAAGGATCAGAGGGTGACAGCTGCCGTGGCCGCGGGTGGGAGGAGACCGCCGCACCATATGGGAGCGTATCTCAGGCTGGCGGGGACGTCGGGCGCTAACGTATTTGACATGGGGGCGTGTCCTCCCGTCTTCACATGACCCGATTATACCGACAATACTTAAATTCCAAGGAGGTTTCTGTTTGTCTCAATTACATATTTGTCGAAGCGAGCGGGACACAGAGGAGGCCTTTCATGCTCCCTCAGGGGTTGACGGCTTCGTGAGACACCAGATTCTTTGTTTGTTCATTTCATCAGTCATTTATTTATTCGATCATCTGGGAGAATCAGGAATCTGTGCCGCTCATCAAAGAGAGAAACTGGCTATGAGATGATACAGATGCAGATCAAAGGTTGAAATGTGCAAAAACCTCCATCAGTACTAGAACATTAAATAAAAAAAGTGAGCAGACTAAGTTGAAGCGTGAGGAAATGAATTAAGCTGAAGTGTCTTCTTTAACCTGTGGGACAGAGTGTTTGTCTCCCCCCTCTGGCGCTTCCGGCTACTACAACGAGCAATGTTGACTCCTCTGATGCCAGCACATGCAGTCACGCCCCCCGGGCCTCCAGCTCGCTGGCCCTGCCGCTCCTCTCTGCACTCATCGACGGTCTGTACGCGGGAAAAGAAAAAAGCCGCCGTCGCTGGAGCACAAACGCAGGAATGTGGAAGCAGCTGACAGACTTAGAAAATGCAGTGAAACGGAGACAGAGTTTCGGCATTCTTTGAATTCCAGGTAACAGTCAAGTAAAGAAAGGAGCTAAAATTTCAGCCTATTAGATCATTCAGATTTCTGTTGACCCTCAACCTGGAAGTGTTTGAAGGGTCCAGTGGAAGCAGGACGAATGCAGCAGACGTGTGATTTCAAAGAGAAAAATGAAAGCACTGAACCATCAGTTAAGGGGTTTAGAAATGAAGATGTATGTATGTAACAGTAAATTATTAGCTTTAATTACTAGTACACTTTTCCAGGAGCCTTGTTTAGTTTGCGATGGTCCTCACTGGCTCCGCCCCCCCATGATTAGCCGTGACGCCTCTCGACGTGTTCCATCTTCGTAAAATAGAGCGGTTGTCTGAAGCTGTGTTGTGTACCAACACATAATGTGCTGGACAGAGGGAGCTTTGACGGGGGCTAATCAGTAGGGCCTGAGTCCTATTTCACGGTTCCTATTTGGAGATGGAAAATAATCGGAGAGATCAAGGACGCTGACGTATGGTGACGACGTCTTTCGCTTTGCTGGCCAACCGTGGCGCACTCAAACACGCGGAGAGACTCCACTAACATAATATTGAGCTTCTGTCTGGAGTTTAGTGGACCATCCAAGTTCAAATCTTATTACAAGATCATTTTATTCCAACAAGCGGCAACGGCAACAGCAGCGGGTTTTTCATCAGATAGGTCAGGACTCATTAAAGACAGAAGCAGTCTTCAGACACCTCAGATGTCTGACATCATTCAAAAAGTTGAAATGAGACCTCCAGTCTCAGACCCTACGACCACAGACAGACAGACAGACAGAAGCTTTATTGATCCCTTTGGACAGGTGCCCTCCGGGAACTTAATTCCCTTTACATATTCTCATCTTAGACCCAATCAGTTTTGTCTGAGGTTTCTACAGTTAAAGGGAGTTTTGGGGGGAATTGTTGGGTTTCTGGAAGTTTGTGTAGAGAGAACTGTTTATCATGAAATTGGCGCTATGAAAAGTTAAAGCTATCGGACCAGTGCGCCATCCGATTGATCCATTGACCCAAATGTCAACAACCACAGTCACTGGCCCACGGCGCTCCAGAGGACTGACCAAATTAGCTGCGGGGCTATCTAATCCAGGACGGTTACGTGATGCAAAGCATTGTTTTAAGTTGCCACAGCAGCAGCAGCATCGCGCTCCCGTCCAACCCGCGTGCCAGATCACTTACAGGGCGGACAAATGGTGTCAATACATATAGCAGAGCAGTTAGAGCAGCAACACCGTCTGTCTGTTCTCATAAAAATGTTTTTATTGACTTTCCTGTAATTGGCGTTGATCATGTACACAGGTCAGGACATGTTAAGCAAGAGCCGAGTGAGTCACAGCACAAACTGCGTGTCACTCGCTTATGCAAGTGTTGCTTACGGTTGTAAGGTGTCGCTGGATGTGACTGCATAACTTTAACCCGACATGACCCCTGGGATCTCTGTTACTCTGCAAAAAAAGAGCTACATTTGAAGAGTTTACGTTGCTCTCATCTCCTGTATAAACTGACATTTACTCAAATAATCTGAGGATACACCCTGTGACAATCTCAATCCGGCCCGTCAGAGAACAAAGCTGAGGAGTCAAACAGAGAAGCTGTGACACGTACCGCTGGCACAAACACACCAGTGAACTATGATCGAGGTGTGTCATAAAAACAGATCGTTTTATTTCAGCGAGGAATTCCCTCGCCGTTCCCAGAGCAGCTGAATGGAACAACATGTAGACACTAGAATACACACACACACACGGATATCCAGATATGTAGAAAGTGCGCGGTATTGTGAAATGCTCTTGGCTGCAGCTGCTGGTCCATAAAAGCAGCTTTGATTGTGCACGTATGGGTTTCACTCTGACACAGAACAGGACTATCAAACTAGAAGGGAGTAGAAACTGAGTGTGCAGCATGTTGTTGTGACGCGACAATGACCACTTGTGGTGTCTGTAAAATACTTCCTGGTGATAAGAGGTTTCCGTACAATTAAAGCAGACTGAGGACAGTCACTTTATTTGCTGTGAGAGCAAAGGTTTTCTTGTATGAAGACACCTTTGTGTTCTTGCCAGGACAAGTAAAAGCAGAAGTTGAGACACTTCACGGCACTTCACACAAAAAGTGCTTACTTTTCTCCCTTTTCAAACCACTCTGAGCTCCATCAATGACAGATACATCATGCTTGTGAGAGTTCATGACTGAGCAGCACGACTGACTCGGTGGCCCGGAGGACACAGTGGTTGTATTGTGTGAGCAGGGAGGTCACGATGAGCTCGAGCAGCGTGGACGATTGCAGTTAGCTTGAGCTGTCACTGCTGCCTGTTCCCAGCCGCGACGCGAGTTCAGAGTCTGATGCTTTTTTCCATGACGTCAGACCACAGCAGCAGCAGCAGCAGCAGCAGCAGCAGCAGCAGCAGCAGCAGCAGCAGCAGCACAGAGCTGGCATGAGGCTACAAGTCCGCCTGCTTCACACAGGGGCGCACCTCTCTCTCTCTCTCTCTCTCTCTCTCACTCTCTGTCTCTCCCGCTTTAAGAGCACTGGAAGACGCAGTAGCTTCCTGTAAGGCGCGCAGGCCGGCTCCACACTACAAATAGAATTCCTCAACAGCCATAACCAGTACGTGCTCCAACACACACTTTATGCAGGCTGGAATCACCTGCAATCGACATGTTTTGGCACGCAGGCGAGGATAATAATTACAGGGAAGGGAGAAGCTAGTGGAGGCTGTACTGCTGAGCATACGTTTGTTATGTTCTTCTATCTTCTACCTCGAGTACAAGTATGGATTTGCATTCCTACATGAGGGAAATGTGTCCACAATTTCAACTGACTGTAGATGTACTGATCTGAACACAAGAATTAAACTGTGGGAGTGGAATTAAAAATCTAAATCGGGAATATATGTACGTGTGTATGAGTGTGTGTGTGTGTTTGTATGTGCGTGCGTATGAATGTATGTATGTGTTTGTAGCCTGTTGATTTTTCTATGGACAACGATAGCATTGGCATTAAGGAGAATTAATGAAGTGCAAAAAAAAAAAGATTCATTTTTGATCGCAAAGTAAACAGAAGGTTTTTCTTTTTTTCCTGTGACTTAGTGATTATGGAACTTTGAATGTTACTTATGCAGTTTATGGTTTAATCTTTAATCCTTCAGCAGTAATTGCCGACCACGGATGAATATCTGACATTATAATGTTCCACTTAGGCACTCCTTTGTTTGACATCATGACTTTTGCATTATTCATCAAACATTTTATCAAAGACAAAGGCTGGTACTTACTTACTCCACTAACACAAAATCATCTTTAAGCTCTCTCTCTTCTCTCCCTGAATACTTGTTTTACACCTCAATGAGATAGACAACTCTGTCCTACATTTTCAAGGGCACATTTACATTTTCACTGTGTTTGGAAAGTATACACATTAACTATCATTGTCATTCAGCAACGTGAATAATCTTTTGATCTTTTTAGTTAAATAGTATGGATTTCCTTTGACTTATGACATGTTGATTAAAGGTCCACTACATAGCTAGGAGAGTTATAAAAATGGCAGGTTTTTTTTGGCGGGGTCACGCTGATTTTAACCCTACATCAATTTTCTTCATGGTACATATTTGGTTGCTGCTGAGTGAAAGTAGCAGCGGTGACGCCGGGCCACGATGTGCTTCAGCTGTTCAAAGGAAATGTGATTTGAGGTGACGCTTTGTCTGGAAGACTGGAGCGTACCGGTTCGGCAATTACCAGGGAGCCTAATCACACGATCTATATTCACTCCATAGTCGTTCGTTTAGGGTCATATTTAATCGGCATCATCCTGATTCAGTTTATATTCGGAAATCCATTACTGCTCCATTAGTGAGACAGCATTTGGCATGTAGACAAACAGCAATTAAAAGGAACAGATCTAGCATATGAAGTTCTGTTGCAAAACCGCCCGGTCTCAACAACAGGTCTTCAGGCCACATGTATGAATGTATATTTCCTTGCGGCTCTGTTTGTCGAGGTGGATACGTGTAAACGCTTAAGGTCAAACAGAGCGAAGGCAGCAGATAGGCATTGTGTGTTTAGGGTGAGCTGGGATTTTTTTTTTTTCTGTCGCCACCGTCGCATCAACAGATCGTGAGAAGAGAGTATAAGACTGTGTGTTTAACTCAACGCGTTTGAGGTGTTTATTTACGTGGTTTGCATAGTGGTTTACACGTAACCACTTTTTCCAGCTACTGCCCGACCGCCGGCACGTTTATGCAAAGAATGGACGAATGGAAAAGAGAGGGATATGTTTGTCTGGGGAGTCAGCAGGACGGGACAGAGACAAAGAATGGCCACTGATCATCATTGTTATGTCCAAACACACACACACTCACACTCACACACACACACACACACACACCCACACACACACAAACACACACACACACACACACACACACGCACACACACATATTGTGGATCGGATGGCTTGTAATTGGAGGGTTACTGTTAAACTGATTTGGAGTTTGTGTCAAAGTGTCCTTAAGCAAGCAACCCCCCCCTCGCCATCAGTGTGTGTGTGTGTGTGTGTATATGAGTGAATGAGTTTGAATGGCTGAATGATGCCATGTACTCCATAGAGCTCTTTGAGTGCCACAGATCTAGAAAAGCGTGCTACAGACAGAGACTATTTACGCAGGCACTTAGATAGAGAAGCAGAACACAAGCTTGCCGAGATGGGTAATTTTCCAAAACTTTACAATCTGATCAAGTGTCATTGATGACAATATGTTGTTGTCACCAATATTTCCATGATCTTGTGTTTGTTGCATTTGTACTGAAAGATCGTCAATTGTTCTACGAAGGTTCAAGTCTCAAGAAAGTAGTCCGGACATCGCCGGAGTGCTGATCTATATAATAACCAAAGGCAGGTCAGGAAGGAAGGGAGGAACTCAATAATAACTAAACACAAGATGGATGAGAGCGTTTGACGAAGAGGGTCCTCTGAAGCCTCCAACTGCCCCACCCCTATCATCCCTGCCCCCCATCCCTTGCCAAGCCATGGCCGAGATCTTGTCTGTTGAAGTATGTGTGGGTGTGTGTGTGATCCGAGCAGACATGATTCCTCTCCAGTTGGGCCTCCGTCGGAGACCGGCTGAGGTGTCCGCCGCCGACACAAAGACCGCCCGATACGCTGAGCAACACTCGCACAATTGCTTAATTCTGGTCATCTGAGCAATTTCAAGACACAACTAATTTCATTCTCTTTCTTTTCTTTCCTTCGGTGTTTGTCCCTGGCATGTCTTTCATTAACTGTCCTCTTCGGTATCTAGGTCACTCTCCTTTTGTGTCATCCTGTTTTGCATTTACGAAATCCATCGACAGTAATTTTTTTTAAACCAGCAGCACTGTTTGCAATGTGGATAAGAAGCGACCCAGACATTGAAGGTCTCCAGGATCTGGTCATCAGACTCTTCACATCGGCTCTGCTTTTACCTTTTCCACTGAAAGGGAAACTGAACTCAAAATGGCATCTCACAAGTTTGTGTGTGTGTGTCTATTCTTATCTAAATTGATTTCAATTCCATTTGCTTGACTGAATTTACACAAACATCACTTTTAATGTGGACATGATGAAAGCGTCTTGCAGAACGTATATATTTCTATTGACACCCACCCAGTTTTGGCCGCACTTATTAAACACCTCGTGTCTCCACTGTCTCGTACTTTCAGGCTGCAGATAGAGTTTGAGCAGCCTCACTTCCCTTACACCCCAGTGGAAAGAGTTGTGGTTAGTTGAGGGTTCCTATGCAGATCAAACGGTTAGATATGATAGATGACTGAGCTCGAGCTTTGGCAGACTGAAAACCGAACAATGACTTTACAGGCGTGACACGCAGAAAACCTTTTCAACTTGTCATTGATTCTGAAAATATGAGTGATATTATATCACAATACAAGTCTGCCTCGTACTAATAGAATAGATTCTCAAAAGCAAACACTCCCAAGGGCCACATGTCTTCACTTGACTTAATCTGCAGAAGTTAAGCTGAAAAAGAAAATCTCGTGGACCAGCCTCAAGGTCGCGGCCAAAGTCCCATGACAGCACTTGAAGCTATAGGAACCCATGGCCAGCCTGTTGATTTAATAGCACATCCACTGCATTACTACTGTGGCAATATTAGATTAGAAGCAGTGGAAAAATTTAAAGAGATTAAAATTAAGATAACAGATCCTGAAATTATTTTTTTTTAAAATCTGTAGAAGGACGCAAAAGTGAGCAGCCTTAAAATAACCGACATGCCTGTATTCCCTGTGTTTTTTGGGAATTTTCTTCTAAAAGTTAAAACAATAACCGAGCAGGACATATTTGACAAAAATAACATAACTTAATATCAACTCATGATGTGTCAAGAGCGATTGCGGCTGTTTAACGACCCGAGTGGCCGGGGACACAAACAAGGTTTGCATCAGCACAACAATAAAACCGTAACAGCGCTGACGGAAGGCTGTCGGAAACTTCACTAACAGGGTTTCATGTTTGAGGTCAGACGTTTGAATCACTCACCTGGTAAAACTCCCTCAGCCAGGTTTTTTGTAGGTTTTCAGGCTGCAAGGAGAGAAACAAAAGAGAAAAAAAAAAGTTGTTAGTCACTTTGTGGAGATTCAGTTAGAGTGATAAAAAGAAAATGAATGCGTATGTGTGTGTGTGTGTGTGCGTGTGTGTGTGCATGCATGTATGTATGTGTATGTACGTATGCATGCATGCATGCATGCATGTATGTGTATGCATACATACATGTATCTATGTATGCATGTATGTATGTATACGCATACATGCATGTATGTATGTATGTATGTATGTATATGTGTGTGTCTGTCTGTCTGTGTGTGAGTATTTATTCATTTATTTATTTATTTATTTATTCATTTATCTATTTATTCGCAGTTGTTAGTTGTTTCCACCGCACTCGAAACTTGTGGGAAAACACTGAACAACAACAGTAAATCCATCGCACATCAAATTAACATCAAGTCACCTCGCTCGTTCTCTTTGGGTCACCGATTAAGTTCTCTGGGGCAGTGAAAACCATCTTGCCATCCCCCTCTCTCTCTCTCTTTCTTTGTCTTTCCTTATTTTGCTCGGCCTGCATCATCCCGCGCTCTCCCTCTCCCCCCTCCACTTTAAAAGGCTATTCCCAGACCTGGACTTCATTTCATCTGTGTGGTGGAAACAGAGACAGGGCCCTGGGCAGTCTACCATTTAAGGAGAGATTTCCCTATGTCGATAACTAGGTCTGATGAACGACTGGTGTGTGTGTGTGTGTGTGTGTGTGCGCGTGCGCGTGTGTGAAACAAGGCTTGCCTATAATAAGAATACACAAGACATCTGCAGGCTCTGTTGGTAACTGCCTAATATGTTAGAGAAGTAGGTGCAGTAACCTTGGACATTACAACACTGAATGTAATCACCATGACAACGCACACAAAAAAACACCTTATCTTTTCATATTACTGTGGCATTTCCACTAATCCTCTGTGTGCAGGTCAATGAGGTTTTATTCGACTTTGCAGAGCCTCTCGTGTTAGGCCGTGCAGAGCAAGAAGCACAATCAGATCGCTAGAGATGCAAATATGCGGATACAGATGGCCAACGTTAATTGTGTAACCCCATTTGCGGGGTTGAAGCTCGACAAAAGGAATCTCGCAAATAAGGTTTTGAATAATGAAAAACGAGTGTAAACTGTTGTCGGATCAGCATCAGTCGGTGTCTTTATCTTTCGTCATATGAGAGAAAAGCTAGACGCAAAGGTATACTGGCATGTTGAAAGTGCAAAAACAAACACGTAAAAATCTGTAGTTCAGTGTCACAAATATGTTTATGTCAACATGATGAGAAATTTCTGTTCACAGCAGCATCTCAAGTTATGACAAAGGTTGCTAGGCGACCTCGCTGTGGAAAAAACCTTCAGGAACGACCTCTCTTTACTTCTCAATTAAAGGCAAATATAATGAATGTATAATCAAATATATGAGTGTAAAAGCAAATTCGTGTTTTGGTCACTGGTTAACCTATTTCACCAAAACTGGGTCAAAAAGGGTTAAAAAAAAAAACTGCGCGGTCCTCATACATGTAACATTAATAACACAATGACATATTTATAAATGGGGTCAAGCGGTTGTCCCCGATATATGTTGACTTTTCCAGGGACACCTCAATGTTTCCAGTGTGTGTGTGTGTGTGTGTGTGTGTGTGTGTGTGTGTGTGTGTGTGTGTGTGTGTGTGTGTGTGTGCACCGTGGTCCCGGCCTCAGCCAGATCAGACAGAGCATAGGTCTATATAAGGACATAAGCACTGGACCTTGTCATCAGTCACATGGACCGAGGAAGAGAGAAGGCGAGGCAGACCGAGTTGGAGGGCGAACGGAGGAGCAGAAAGAGCAGAGAACTGACAGCTGACAAGCAACTCCACATCTGGACACCGATCAGATGTGCCATCTCGATTAGGATCGCGCTCTTCTTCTCCATGCTTATTAAAGCGGCCTCTTCTCTTGTTTTAGAGATGCAATGTGGCTTTTTTCTTAAAACCTGCCCAAGTCCATTTAACGGAGAGGTCGGCCATGGTAGTGATGCAATAAAACCAGACCGTCAACACCCTTGTAAACAAGTCGTAATGGATCGTGGGCAGGGATGTGTATGTGCGGGGGGGGAGCCAACATGTCCTTGATCACAGAATTGAAAGAAAACATCTATCCGTGGCTTTCTAGAGCGCTCAGATTTAGACCGACCCAGCTGGGAGGTGCCAGATGTTGGCCCTGCCAGGGTGGCTCTGCGAGGCACTCAGAGACCTGGACCCGGGAGACAAGTGGGCTAATCTAGGCAGGGGGGGGGACCGCGGATCCTCCTCGGCGGACTATATCCGTCCGCCGCCGCGCGCTGCCTCCGCCCACAGCCTGTCAGAAGTTAATTTGCAGTTAATTAGAAAGTGGGGCTACACGCGCAGAGAGGTATAAATACACTCCTCCCTCCACGGCCTCACCGCGCACGCCACCCCGTCCTCCTCTGGCACTTTCGCTCGCCTCGTTCTCTCTCTTTCTCCACCTCCTCTCGCTCATCTCTCATCTCTGCCTCCGTTCCTCAGCCCATGGCCTACTTTTCAGACGGCGTGGGGAACCAACAGACTCCACTTGGGTCTTTGGTGGAAATCTATTTAAAATCCCACTTGTCAAAGAGGTGCGTTCTGATCTCGATGAGCGTCAACTATGCATCTTCAAACATCCGCGCTTCAGCTGGGAGAGGTTTTTGTAACAAAAGGACACTTTCAATTAAGCGGAAAACATGATTTTTTTTTTATACTGGCAATAGATCTTTGAATTAACAAATAGCATGCAAAGCACCGCAGCTCGTGGTGCCTGAGAAGTGATGGCCGATTGCGTGGATTGTTTGTGGTTATTTAGTATCTGCCGAGCTGACGAGAACCAAATGTGAGCCAGTTTCCTTCTCCTGGCTAATTGCTCCCGACTGAAAACATATTCTCCAGGATGTATCCAGGATTTTGTAACCGCACTAAATCTTTTGGAGTGGATTACATAAGTTTCAGCATCTCAGCAAAACCATGAGAGAAGTTTTTCTTTACCTTGGGTGTCAAAGCAAAGCAGCTTTTTGCAACTGGGACCGTGTTTCCGAGTTCCGATGAGAGCTGTGATGATCTCTCTGTCTGTCTACACACAGGAAGCGATGGGAGGAAACATGTTCCTCAAAGGCGGCGTGAGGCTGCTGGTGGAGAGGCGGTAACACCCAGGCTAACTCCGAAAAGTCAGGGGGTCATGACCTGAGCTGGGCGCATTGCTTTCATACCCCAGCTCGGCTCGGTGTTCAAACTGGGATCGTTGGGGAAATTACGTCAAAGACCCCCACGGCGTTGTGCTGGGAACACATGGCCACCACATGAGCTTCCTCCTCATTCTCAAAGGAATACTCCCGCTGTTTTCTCCCGGTCTGTCTCAATATTTGTATTTTCACAGATTTTGCTGACCGGGTAACATGTCTCCAGGGTTTCAGCCCTCTGAACATTCACGCTTTTGTCGTTTTCCGACAAAACGGTGTCCCGGCTTGCAGTGGAGCGGCGAGTCAGCGCAGTGCGAGAGGAGCATGGCATGAGGGAAAACTTTGCGTGCAACCTCCATAACGGCAAAACAAGAGCTTGTAGATGAGGAGTCTTAAAAAAGCAACGGTTGCTTGGTTACACCTGGCTCTAATAGCAGACGTGCACAGGTCTGCCACAGAGGGAAGAATCTGGGTTTGAAGTCCAAAATACAAATTACAAATGGAGGTGAAGTGCAGCATGGCATCTTATTCTGGGCAATCAATCAGTCAATCAATCATCTGCCATGGACATATTGGTTTGCATGAAGAGGCATGAAACCAACCTGCTGGCAAACATAGCTGTGCACATCCAGTGTTGTCAATGGGTCAAGGGTGAACACCCCAGCGCTAAGAACACCCTCTAGAATCTAGATCCTTCAAAGGAAAAACACCCTTCAGCTTCCCTGAGTCTGTGTAGAGAATCCCGCGATCTGTGAATGCTTTCATTGTGAGGTTGTGTTACAGAAGCGCATGTAGAGCAATAGGAACGTGATCAGCATCTGCAGCAGTTATGGATCAGTCTATCAGGACATGCCCCCATCTGCAAATACACACAACACACACGCAAACACACACACAAACGCAAACGCTGCCCCCGCCTCAGAAACCATTGGTACAGGGTGTCACCATGCACTTTTGGTGACTGATTTTGAAGATCGATTCTAGATAAGGTACAAGGAAACGAACAGGCATTCCTTCCAATAGTTCATGAAGAGGAAAACGCCTATATTTATGGAACATGAAGATACATCAAGCTATAAAAAACTCTGGTACAGGTGTAGGTTTGAAGTTTGGACCACTTCTGGCATTTTAGAGCCGCAGAAGTCTGTTGTTGCAAGCCATAAAAAAGTTTGACAAACACTGGACAGGAGGCGCGATCAAAAGAGTCTATGACAGACCATCAACTCTCAAAGTTAAAATCAAATGAAGTAAATCCTGTGTTTGAAGCGGTTTTTCTGTTTTCACACTGCACCTCTGATATGAAACATTTTAAAAAATGCCTTGTGACTTGGGCATAATGACCTTTCAGAAAACCAAATGAAAAGCGCCCTTTCAACCACTTTCTCACAAAGTCATGAGTGATTTGCGTAGACGAGCTGTGAACGAGATGTGACAGGAAGAGGCAGTGTCTTTTCCCAATCTTAACCACCTGATTTGCCATCCAAAACAAGCCGATAAATCAGTGACGGCATTTACTACGAGATTAGAACACTTCTGTAAACAACCAAAGCTTGGATTACAAATTTGTCCTTTGGAATTTCCGACCGGCCTCTAGAAACGCTCTGAGATCGGCTCAATTTTACCCCTTTCACACCAAAATT
>CAESWR010000166.1:965934-982981 GCA_903171835.1 Mullus surmuletus | reverse complement strand
TCCGTGGTGACGCGGTGGCGCTTGGATGTCCGACGAATCGTCCGGACACTCACAGCCCGGGGAAACACTGGCACCTACCCAGGGTGGCAGCCGGACCGCGGCCGGTAAAAGCATCGTTTTCTGCCGCCACGGATCAGTGATGGTACCAGACATATGCTGGACATTAGCTCCTCCTCCTAGGACACTTTTTTGTGGCTGATTTACCGAAAAAGGACTGAACAGACGAAACGATCAAAGCATTCACATCTGATAACACGAAGAAGCGGCATTCTCGGCTTCTTGAACAGCAGCGATGTGCCGCATCAGCTGGCAGCTGCCTGATCAGCTGTTGGGAGGTTCCGGTTCTGGTCCGCTGTGTCTCTTCTGACATCGAATGTCATGGGTGAACTGAATGTGTGTCTGATATGTCAAAGACAGCACTTGACGTCATTGGGTAATCTAGCAAGTGAACGCGGGACGCCTTTCACACTGCAGCTGAGAGCCGAGCCGAGCCGAGCCGAGCTGCTAAACTCCCAGGTTGCTTTGACGGTCGGTGGGTGCGGGTCAAAATGCCACGACAACCCTTTCACAGTGCCGAAAACAACCACGTTCTCCGGGGACAACGCAGGTTTTGTGTGAAAGGGGCTTTATAGTCATTAATGCCAGGCAACAGCAATTAATTTCCAACTCAAACAATTTATCTGGTCACAAGGCAAGGCTGACAAAAAAATGTAAATACAGATGTTCAGTGGTGGGCATGTTAAGGACCGATGCCCCCAACATTGTTTTCCGGAGCCGGTGAAAGTGCATAGCTCGCACATTCTGAGTGTTGACAGACTGTTAGAAAGGAGGTTAGCGGCTTTCAAGGGAGTGGGCTGCCGCCTAAAAATACCCAGACAAGATGAAGGCCATTGGCTGGGGGAGGGGATTAGAGGAAGGAGTGCAGTTGGAGCATCGGCGGGGGAGCTGGCCGAGTGGCCGCCCCACCGCCACTCAACAGGTCGCCACTTTCGCTAACGACCCTCCTTGACGGTTGCTCTGTTGGCGGGTGACTCGGAGGTGCGTCCCCACAGCGTTTTACGCAACTCCACATCAAAGAAGCTCATTATGGAATTAATTAGAGCAAAGCCACAACTGAGGAATCCCAGAATTAGAGCTAACCTGGCTCCTGAGACCCATCTCTGAACGCATGGAGGAGACAGCACAGAAAACGTGGGGGAGGTTCAAGGCAGCGCAGCGCTCCAAAGTGCTCACCTTAAAGTGCATGAAACCCCTCTTCCCACGCTTGTTTTTTTTGACAGCACAATTAAGGGGGCTGCATCCTACAATTTGGAAGCTCGACTTTGCGGAACGAATGAGCGCGCCCACTTCATGATGCGATTGGCCAGATGTATGGAGGTGGAACAGTGCGGACCTCGAGATTTGGAACTTTTCCCTCAAACATTACACCAATTTGCAGAGAGGTGTGTAGCAAAAGACAAGAAAGAAACCATTCCTATCATCCATTTTGGCACTTTTGAAGAAAGTTGTGTACGAAGTGTTTTATCTAATAATTTCATATTAAATGGGCCACTTAACTAGACAAAAAACAAAAACAGAGAAACAATGTGTTCAGAATAAATAAATTCCCATAAAAAGAAAAGTTGCAACAGTGTAGTGAGGAACAAACAAATGTACACACCCATCCTCTTCGTGTGAATCAATGATGCAATCAACTGGGATTTGTATAAAATAAGTGTCATCAGAAAACAGGAAATTACAGCACTCACAAACCGCAGCGGTGTGGTTCAAAACCCTTTTTCCTTGTTGCAGATAGCTGCAGCACCAAAGCAATGCCGCCGTGCAACCACACCTGACATTGACAACATTCAACATCTCACACTAGTTAAGATGATGAAAATCAAGGCGGTAGAATTATTTGTGTGCTGAGAGGTGGTGACACACACTGTGCGATATACGGTAGGTCTGAAGAAGCCAACCAAGCATTACTATCTGAGTAGTGTGAGCTCTCCCACTCACACCTCTGCCATGTGTTACTCAACACAGACAGCAACCTCAGTGCAATAATAACGCACAGAGCTACTTTACTGCACTCCGATACCGCTTTACTGAGAAGCCAACCAGGAAGCTTGGGCTTAATAGTAATTTCCAGTGAATGAGGAAGGCGTGACTATGCAATTGTGTGTTACTGTACAGGATTTGTCAGTGCCAAACAGAATATCACATTAAATATTAATAATCTGGCAAATGGTTGGTGGCTAGGACATTCTCATAAAGTGCAGTTTCAAATAACCAAGTATCTTATGTGCTTTTTCAATAATATCAACAGCAAGCAATAATATAGGACCATGGCAGGAAACTAAAACCCATGTTGAGGCGTGACCTGAGGCTTGCTGCCAAAGTAGCACATCAACATCACTGACTGAGGGTCAGTGGTGAGGCTTCAGACCACATGTAGATTATGTGTTCAACTCTATCTAGACTTGACCATCAGACGTGCTAGACTTGCTAAAGTTCTGCGTTGAAATTCAGTCATCAAGCCTGTGAAGATTCTCAGTTATTCAGGTCACTGAGGCTCTGAGCACCCGGACACCAGACTGAGCGCCCAGCACCAGACTTCATAAGGTTTAGTGAAGGCTTCGGGCCTCATGGATGAAAGGTACTAAACCTTAAGTCTTGAGGTCTGACTGCCTACCCTAAGAGCCAAGAGATAAACCCATTACGCCACCATTTCAACACTGATAGAATTTCAACAAATAAGTGTCACTTACGTCACTAACACTAACCGATGTGACATGTACAAACAGATTCTGAAGAAGAGGCTTCTGGTCGTATGTCTCTTTTGATACCCACCGAGTATTATGTATTTTGCACTGCAAAGTATATATAATTATGTGTTCATGTAAAGGTCAGGCATGTTCAGCACAACCACAAAAACCAGGCCGAATCTGCAAGATGCCTAAATATAATCACAAGTGGGTTTGTTGAGCCGTTAAGCCAATTAATGATGAGACCATAGCCGAAATCCATCACAGAAGTATCAAACGGTTACCTCTTGCAGGTGTCAAGATTTTGCATCTGAGCGGGCAGAGCTTATGGCTTGCGTGGTGTGATGGATGTAATCGGTGGACGGTTTGAAAACCGAGTTACCAGGTGACAGCCATCAGCTACAGTAACACTGTCGGGACAACAGGGTTCTTTCTGCTGCTCCCAATGCTTTATTTACTAGTATATCCCAGACTGTCGAGTAGCTAAATACTCTGTTTTGGTTTCACTTCTCTCGAGCTGATAATGAAGTGCAACTATTCACCAAAGCCCTCATTCACAGTATTATCAATGGTCTCAGACTCAAGATATTCCCAACAACGAAAAATACAGAATCACTCATTTTGAATACCTATCCTGCCGGACAGAATTGCAATGTTTTCACATGTAGAATGAGCAAATTATTTTTCTGCCTCCCAGAGCCACCACGAAACACAACAAAAACCCTCCCCGTGGTGTAAAGGCCTGTTGAGTCTTGCTTTGATCCACGCCGAAGTTTGCTCACAGGCCCTGCAAAGACAGAGCTGCACCTCAGATCTACAATAGTGCTACTTGAGCAAACATGACTATGACACAATTGCCAAACGGGTCTGATCAATCAGTCTCTGCATGCATAACCAAGTTTGGTGGTCACATCTCTTGACTAACCCAATCATGGGTGGTGTCTTCTCTGGGGTTTTATAGCTCTTACCCTTGGAGGCATTTGACATTGGAAACACTTTTAATCCTCATGACTCACCCTTTTTTCAACTTCAGAACAGCTGATCTTGGGTTCAAGCATGAATTGATTAGATATAAATTACAATATTAAGTTTGAAACAAGATTGAAATCAGTTGTTGCAATGAATTTGGATGTTTATAATATTTGCTGCAGCTAAGCTAAAACTAGGTTTATTTACAATTTTACAATATTATAATATTAATCAATTATAAATACTCATTGTATCATTTTCAGCCATACAAGCCTGCTGCTTCAAGACAGACAGAATTCAAATGATGATATAATTGAATGAGTATGTATAAATGCAGTATGAATTTGTATAAGCGATCATGTGATCATTTGACACAAATCTTAATCAGGTTTCAAAACCGGTCAATCATCCATCAGTCCATCATCCAAATGCCCAACTCTGTCATATGAACAATGAACAATTAGGCATTTCCTACGTTTTCCTCATCCCAGTGTCAAAGTATAAAGAGCATCCTAGTAATGTGAGAAAATTGATCAGGTTCTTCGACTTAAATGTCTCAGACAACTATTCTATGTAAAAGCACAAAGCGGTTATTGGTCCAATTCTCGGGATGGTAGCTGGAAATAATTTGAAAAACACACGAAAGACTCAAACAATCCTCAGCCTCTACTTCCTCTCTCTTCAACAATGATTTTCAGAATATATTGAAGGGTTTTAGGCATAGATGGATCATTAAAATGTAGACTACCCACGATAACTAAATTTGAGCAACTGGAAGTGGCTCATACGGTCTTTGCCCTAAAAAGAAAAAAGCTGCACAGTGAAGACTCTTAACGTTCATTCACACAGAGATGCAGCTCATTAGTGGCAGCAGCAAAGAAACATCCAAGTATGAATGGGAGCGACTCTTCTGGTAAAAAAAAATGTTTTTAAGTAAATGCTGCACCAGACCATGAAAGGTGTAATTAAATGGTGAACAGCTCTGGTTATTGTCACTCTCACTCACAAAAACAATAATATCAAAGAGCTAAACAGATGTCAGGAGCGCCTAAAGTATACCTCACGTATGTGAACATCCCCACAGATCAATTATGCAAATGACATTAGAAGTATTTCTTATTGTTTTGAGTCAAGAATGCATTCCATCGTACGTTTACGAGCTATGTCAGACAGTGCTGAGGGTTATTCCTCATGCTTACTTTGCTCCGTCTGGATAATTCAAAAGAGGAGACAGTAGTGAGGCTGCAGAGCGAGCCACATTATCAAAGGTGCCCATTGAGTGGATCTGCACAGTATTTATGATGCTGGAACTCTTGCTAGAACCTCTCCAAAAATAACTGTTGTCATTATCAATTCTTTTCCCAAGCAGCTTCTGGACTTTCCAAAAACGTACACAGTTACTGTTGTTGTACTTATGTCACACTAAATAAACATGATGATCTTTCCTACCGTTTCAGCAGATAATGACCATACAGTTTAAAAAGTCTAACAGATTTTCGGAAGTAACATATCCAAGTTAAAAAGAAATTTCAGGCCACAAAATTAAATGGAAAAAAATGGATGCAGTCTTAACAAGAGGATGGGGGGGGGGGGGTGTCCAAACCTTTGCTCATACCATCTTATTTCTGCATCACCGACACACAATGCAATGACTTTGACTGTTTGCTGAAAACATTAGTCCATTTTCTTTGTATCCTTGAGACTGTTGTTCTTTAAAATTAGATAGAATGGCTCCCAGGCAAAGCAAGCTAAGCTGTTGAGGTTATTCGCACGGAACAAACTATGACACTTTATGTCAATAATGACACAATTGCTACAATATTTCGCAAGAAGCTCCAAACGCAATAAGTCTTTCGCTAAATACATAATCTACTGACCAGATTATGGGTTTGTTACAGTCTATACTCTGGGTTTCACTCCAAAAGATAATCTCTATTGCCTTATAAAATCCTGTTGCTCTCTAAATATGCAATGAATTTTTCAATTAAATTTAACATTACAATATTTCTTTATCAGGGTGTTATTTCCTATTGCAGAATTTCAACAGCTGTATCCACTTAGATGGAAATTTGTCTGAGTCTCATTGTTTTTGTTCTTCTAAGTTGACTTTATCTAAATTTGCCTTCATAGTTGAGGGGAAGTTTGAGGCTTGCCTGACCAGAGAACACCTTGAGGGACACTAACCAAACTGGATCTGCGAACAGAATTCAATCTGCAAAGGGAAAAAGTTAGAAATGTGTGTATAATTTAGCAACGGAAGAAAGAGACGGAATTAGGCTGTCACAGATTTGACATAAAAAGGCTGCTCCACTTTCTCAAGCTTTGAAAAGCTCTCATGCTTTCCGTCTCTTGAGGCGTCGGCACAGAAATGTGTGATGATGATGATGGAGAGGCTTGTTCGGTCCACTTTTATGTCTCCATGCATGTATGTGCACACGTTCAACGTCGAAAACAGGCAATGATGTCGGTAATATTGCATTTACTCATTAAAACCAAAACCCGCCATGTAGGTCAAAGGTTTAGCCCAGAGACTTGTGGAGGTTGTGTGTAAATGCAAATGTAACTGCATATTTCTAATGATACACTGACATCATTAAACAGTAAATAAATGTGCCTATTTGTTTAAAATGACCTAGACTGTTTACCTGAATTGGCAATGCAGTGGGTGTGTTAGGAACAAAATGAGCTCAGTAGATAAGTCCACTCAAAGCGGGAATAATCTTTGGCTTACTGGTAATACAAAATATATCATTAATCTCTAATCTGTTCTGGTGTGAAAATAACACGTGATTACACCTCCACTGCAAATCCCTCTCATCCATATCAGTGCGGCATGTGTGATATTCCGGCTGCCCGTCCCTGCACTTTTCATACTTCGTTAAAAAAAGGCTGAAGTTAATTGTGCAGATCATCCTCTGATTTCCTTGCTAAAGTGAGCGTCAGCTGTTATCTAGCAAGGAAAGCAACAGGAAATAGTGACAAGGAGGAGGAAAGACAACACGCCGTCTTTACTTGTCTTTCCTTCAGGTGGTGGCGCCGAGTGTTCTACTTCCTGTTTGAGAACCCAACTGCTGCTCTCGTCAATGAATCATCTCTGGACTATCAGCCTGCTATTTTTCCTCTCGCTGTCCATGTCACCCTCTGTCCTCTCACCCTTTGGTTGGCTTTTCTTATTCTCTCCCTCTTTTAAAAAAAAAAAAAAACAAGCTTTCCCTTTTTGCTGTTGTCTGTTCTTATCTCGTGCAGCTCTCCTACACACGGCATCCTGTTTGCACTGGGGCAGGACAAACATTGTCTCTGTGTGACGCCGAAGACATTTCACAGGCTATCACGTTTTCAGCATGGGCTCGATATCTCTATAATTGGGTTCTTCCTGCTGTGGGAGTGCTTGAGAGAGAGACAGACAGACAGAGAGAGAGAGTGAGGAAAGGAAAAGGGAAAAACGGGGGGTGAGTGAGCAACAGGGGGAGGGGGCACTAAAGGGTCAGTTTCCTTTTCCAACAGGATCCCATTAAAACATCTCCAAGACGCCCTGCAGCCAGTATTTCTGTTGCTGCATTACTATGTAGAGCAGAAAGATGGACACCAATGGGTCCAGCTCATGGTAGTTCATCAGGTAGGCCCAAAAATGGGACAAACTAGAGTCTATGCTAGTCTAAAACGGAGTCCAAAATATGTCCAAATGGAGAGTAAATCTCCCAAGTAGTCCCCTGCTTTAATGGTTCCCCTTGGCACTGACCTTCAGGGCGTGCCAGAAAATCCAACTTCCAAAATAAACAGTGAAGGGGGTGCTGGGTTTCCACAACACAGTGCCCAGTCCCGGAGCTCGACTGGGTTGGGGTGGTGGTGGTAGTGGTGGTGATGGGGGGCGGGGCACCAATGGTCTAAACCTGTCGGAGCTTGTTGGGGATCATCTCTGACACTGAAAGCTGGAAGTTGGGTTTTCAGGAGGCCTCGTTTCCTTCTGCTCTCCACTTCCCTCAGCCCCCTCAGCCCCCTCAGCGACACCTCTTCTACTTCACTGCATGAAATATCCCAAAGATATCACATCAGCGGCAACATGACAGGAGTTATAAAAAGTCTTTTCAACTGTTGTTTGTCCGAGGCCAGGGGCCTGGCAGCGTCCCCAAAGACCACGGCATACATGGAGCTCTTCACAATTTTCCTTTTTTGGCAATTGAAGTTCACAACTGACACACTTGAATAATCTCACAATCCAGTTTTGCAACTTTTGCATGAACAGGTATCAGAGATCGAGAAGTTAAGAATGAGTCAAGCCGACATTTCACAGAGACCGGCGTAGTAGGTTTGGCTGCTCGATGGGTTTGTATTTCAAAGTTAGAAAACTGGTCTTGGTGCCGTGTAGGTGAAATTGAGGGAAAGCATGATACAGTAGCAAGAATTTATAGACAGCAGTGCTCTACGCCAAAGGTTACCACAGATACTGTCACAACCCAAACATGACAACACTTATAAACTGATATTTGGTGGATGCTAAGTGTGTTAGTATGTGTGATGTTCAACCATTCTTTGTGAAATGGTTGAAATAGATTGAATTATTGGGCTTTACAGCCTTTCTGCTCTAGGCTCCATGGCGATCCCTGAAGTGGCTGCATTTCACAAATCAATAGCATCAATAATAAATGATCCATCTACATATCTTCTCTAAACCGCTTATGATTTCACTGGAGATGAAGTGGTTTGTATAAATCTGCATATTTGTGCTGCAGTGGGAACAAAACAATTAATCTGATTTCCTGTAATCCCACCTGTGCTCCGAAAAACATAGGTTAAGACGCACAGACAAAGAGGGTTACCAAGGAAAGCACTTCCAGAGGAATACCCAAACTCGCAGTCTTGCTCTGTTCTATTTCTATCTTGAGAATGATTCAAACATCATGTCAGGAAAGGTGTCCTTGCTGCTGCTGCTGCTGCTGCTCCTTCCTCACAAACACACCATCAGTCGTGCAGATGCGACTACCAGAGTTCCCATTTACTTCCCTCTGCTCCTATTCATCATCTGACATATCTAATCGCGTCTCCAGGGCACCTCTGTCACTCTCTGGAGACCCTGTGGCGGAGTAAAGGCAAACAATGAGAGGGGACAACATGGGGAAACACACGGGCCACTTCGCACACACACAGGATAAGGAGTGCAGACTGGTCATCACAAGAGGCGGGTAAACAGGAATTGAGAGACAAAGTTCTATGTAATCTCTCTGTTCCAGATGCAAACTCACAAACACTCTTTTGACTAGACACACACACTGTTTGCTCTGACAAAAAGTGCGAGCATTTGGGGGTGAACTGAAGTGCCCTGTGGCAGCTCCAGAGAGTCACACACATAGGATGCAAAACACTGTGTCTAAGCTCACCTTCTTTCCCCCCCCTGGTGTGAAATGGACGCCAGCATTGGAGACACACACACACAAACAGGTGCAAACACACTGGCGCCTGATGATGCAAACACTCACTTGCAACTTGCGTGCAAAAAGGTGTTGTTAGACCGATTCTTTTAGGTTCCCAGAGGTTTTTCACAAGATGTCACAAAAGAAAATCTCGTCTCTGGCACCAGACCACATCCATTTGCAACCAAAATAGTCAATTTTGATGGATTTGCTCATTGGAGTAAAAATTGTCTCCAAACATCCATAACGAGGGTGTTCATAACTAGTGTCAGTTATTAGCTCACCATGGAGACTTGTCTATTTTGAGTACCGAGTGTGTTCACACCAGCAGTACTGGCAAAAGGTTGAGTGCCCAACAAATGCACCCTCAACGGAGAAGGCTTCAGGCAAGAAAATAACAACATAGACTCCATACACATGTGTGCCAAGGTTTTTGGTCTTGCAATGTAGCAAAAGGAATAAATGAAGTCATTCATCAAAACAACAACTTGTATACCCTGTAAACAACAGTTATGTTTTTGTTATGAAGACAGGTTTTATAAAAGCTTATCTGGCCAGCTATCATTTAACTATCAACCGGACATGATTCTTTAGGCAGAAAAAGAAGATTTAGGTGTGGCAAGCTTCGGAAACCATGAACTTTGAGCACTGCGTAAATAAGTGTAGCGTCTGTTCATGAGAGTGTCGTCTTTTTAGGTATGAGAGATGAGACGCAGCACTTGTTGCACAATTTTCTGTTGTGAAAATTAACTTCATCGGTTGCATGTTTAGAACACGAGGGTTCCTTTCACAATAAAGTGAATTCTTAACAACTTTTGAAAGGGAACATTTGCTTGAAAGAAAAAATGCAGATTTCCAGCTTTATTATTATGAATTAATATTACTTTTGTGATTGATGGTTTGGATGATTAGATTTGTGGATATTCTCAGTTATCCAAGTCATCAAATATTTTACACGCTTCCCGGTAGGCAACTGGAGAAAAATTAGGTAAGTCTACTTGCTTACCTGGAAACACCATAGATATGGTTTGGATGATCACTTTTTTAGGAGATTCTCTTCAGAGATAAATAGATACTAAAGCTATCATGTCAGTTCATCCACATACAGGAGAATTTTTCTTGTACCGCATCCAAGGACTCCATTCTGCCAAGACAAACTCTAGAGTGCTGTATTGTTCTTGTCTTACTTAAGGCAAGAACATTTTAATATCTGGTTGCTTCGTTTGGTTTTAACTCTTAAAAGACTGCAAAGACGGCATCGGTGCTCACCAAATCCCTATCAGACTTTGTCAACAGTTCCCACGGTCTTGTACTCGCTTTCCAGGAGTTCCAGGCATGAGGTACAATATACTACAAACGGGAAAAGCCAGTTCCAGAGCAGCATCCCCATCCACCTCTCTCCTTAAGACTCCCATTACACACTCTTCACGTTGGTCAGCAGCCAAACAGATAAGGCGGAAATTCAATTTGTCTCTCATGTCTCACTGTCGCTATGTTTGGAGACGTGGTGCATGCATGTGTACATCTTCATCCTCCTAAACCACTACTTAACCCAGAGACAGACCACACAACAAAGACATTTTTCAGCAGATCCAGACCCACAATGGATCCTATTAGTGGGGAAAAAACATTCATAAAGACTTTCAATTTGGTGTGCTTTTTATACCAATGATATTCTGGTTATAATTGCATTTATTCTATCAATTTTGAACAGAATTTGTGCGCCTGGGTGAGTTGACCACAAAGTTCAACAACTAGACTTGTGATGCATGACCTGTCTTGAAAAATAAATAGCTCTGGCTGAAGATTCTTCTGTTCTGGACAACTGGGCTATCATTCCTGCTCACTGAAGCTGAAGCATGATGGTCCCAGAGTCAAGTCATTGCCGCCATGCATCCATGACTCATATGGATCGCCTGGCTACCTTACATAAACAGCAGAAACATTAGTGCTGTATGATGAAATGTGCAACTATGGATGGATGGATGTCTCATTATACCGTATTCTGACCAGTAGTGGCGGTGATAAAGATGAGCGCCGCTGAAGAATGCATCAACACGGCGAACCAAAGCATTTAGAGGTCACCAGCACGATGTCTGTAAAGCAGATGAGTTGTTCCTCAAATTCACATCTCCGCGATAATGGTTTGTGAGGGGTGCCACATGAAGACACAACTGGCTAGCTAATAATTTTCCACTCATTTTACAAGACAGAAGCACAAAACAAATGCCAGACCTTGTAAACCCTTGTCCTGTTTTGTGTCTGACAGTTTTATGTGTATTGGCCAGCTTTAAATAGCACCAAGTCTTTTTTCCTTTTTTTGGTCTGCTGTAACGCTACTATAGTGGTACAGTAAACCTGTGATTTTTTTTTTCCTGTGAGGCAAACTATCAGACTAAAGCAGGGGCTGGTCCAGGCTGGTATGTTCAATATTTATTTCAAAATTTAACAAGGTTTCAAGCAATCATGGGGGGGAAAGAAAATGCCTATAAAAGCTAAATGAGGAGCATTAACAGGTGGATAAATGGACTTGCTGAGCATTTCTCTTACGTCCTTAATGAGCCTCAGGCCGGCCAAACTGGGTGATAAAAACCCATGAAGCAGGTGAGGAAGGACACCGCCATCTGTTCGGCTGACGTGAGGACCGACCCCTCAGGGCTGGTCGGTCCCGCCGAGCTCAGGAGACCAGCAGACAGTCGTGTGCAGCGGCGCTGACAGGCTGCAGGCAAACAGCCAAGGCGTCTCTTCAGCCGGGTCTGTGTGTGTGCAAGTGTGAAGGCCTCTTCCTTTTATCTAAGGCCTGTCAATCAAAACTCAGCACTTCAAACACTGCTTGACTGGACACTCCATTGAGAAAATGAAAGGATCTGTGCTCCAGCACTGCAGAGGTACAGACAGAAGTGTATATACACCAAGAGACAGCTGAAAAATAAAGAGTGGAAATTCAAAACCGGGTCCCAACTCGGCCTGTTGTCTGCTATTCCAACTTTCTGTTTCGTCAGTGGAAGTGGAAATTTGGGTGAGGCTCAGTAATAACTGTCACACGGTTTTCCCAGGCCATGCACAGTGGAAGTCCTTTCCTGACAAAACCATAAAGAAATAATAGGATGTCTTAGACAAAGATACTGTGCACTTGCAGCTAAGCACTATATATAGCCGTCAGAGGGGAGGCAGAGGTGGTGGAGCGACGAGGGAGGGTTTGCATTGTTCACGCTGTCCGCAGTGGAAACTTTACTGTCGGTAGTGGGAGACCGAGCGATAACCCTCAGCAAAGGCCAGGGGTTGATAAGGGACTTGGAGGGACCACACGCACACACACACTGTGTGCACATGAACACATATGTGCTGGAAAATTAGGAAAGTCTGCAGGGACAATTTCTGACACAAAGAGAAAATCATCAGGGGGCGCTGAAACCCCCACCCAGCTGTTACAACTGCAGCCAGCGCTACCTTTCACATTCTATGTTTACATTCCATTAGATTCCTTTATTTATAAATACCCTTGTTGGATGACATCTCTTCAAAATTAACTATGGAAAACCAGTGGGGTCCCAAAGCATATACTGTATATTGGTAATCATCTTAAATATTTGTTACTAACTATTCTAAAAAAAGCAGTTTATTCTGGGCAATGTAGGGTATCGACAGATTATGTTATGTTATGTTATGTTATGTTATGCAGCTTGTGTTGTCACTGCCATGATAGCTCAAGAACTAACTAAGAAGAGATATCGAAAATGTTGTAAGTGATTGTCATGACTATAACATATAAAGATGCGTGCGGAATATATTCAGGTTGGTCAATCTCCACAGGTCGGTTATTATCGTTAAAGGTCACCTTTTATGGGGTATTTGACACAATTTCATTTAGTTGCCAGCGGCCTAAAAAAATCATTCAAAAACGTTTTTTCCCGCAAATTCAGCTTTTGTACTTAATTTCAGCCAGTCTAAAAGTCGCTCTCCTGAGCTCTCCTGAGAACGGGCCGTTTCTGTGCCTGTACCTTGAGATGTCAATGAGCTGGGTCTGGCCACGCCCACTCCACGCTCCTATTGGCCAGGGGATGTGGCTTTCGCTGGTGTACGTTCTCAGCGTACAATACGCAGTTTTTTACGGCAGAAACGCCGTCGATCAACCGTACCTAATTGAACCAGAATCGGACACAGTAGAGGTTCCCGTTCCCGAACATGTTCAGATTCTGTGGCGGCAGCAGGACGTTTGAGAATGGTTGGTTAATTTTTTTCTAAATCTCTTGTTTTGTTCATATGTGTGGTTTCAGTTACTAGCATTTACCTAACGCTAGCTCCAGCAAATAGTAAGGCTCATCTTATCGGGGGGGCTGGTGGATAGCAGCCTCCACTACAGCCGTGGGGGGGGGGGGGGGGTGACTTCCATGTCACAAGTTTCCAACTCTCAGATCCGCTTGTTTGAGCTCACAGTGGGCAAAAAATCAAGAAAGCAAGTAAATGAGGTGACGGATTTTTTTCATTTTTGGGCCTCATACTCATGCTACACATATAACTGTTAGAAAAACTTCAGAAAATTAATTTGGCTCGGAATTGACCTTTAATGTATTCTCCCTATCCCAAACATTCGCACATAACAAACAAACAATCACATCTGTTTAAGCACTTGCTGTGATATTCAGTCCAGGAAACCAGTGTAAAATCCTGATGGCTGCAGAGATATTTGTATCCTCGATGTTGGTGCAGAGAAAAGAACACAGACGTGTGATACATTGTCAGGCTCGGGCAGACAGTTTTGATCAGATCTGGTCTTCAATTTGGCGAGTTTCTACAAAAAAATCATTTAGAATCAAGATAATGTATTCAAGGTCTGCGACTGTGCTGGTCCTTGGCTTTCTCCAGAAGTGAGGGTGAGAGTGGGTGGACTAATGATGCAGTAATTAGTGCAGGCGCCGAGCTCCGACACCGCAGCATCGAGCAGAGGAGTAACACTCGATGCCACCCGCCTGCTGCAGCTGGCCCTTCACTCGCATAGAAGGGAGAAAAACAATGAGTGCTCGGGATGCGACTGAGCAGCAATAACAACAAAACAAACATCTCCATGTATGACATACGATCTGCTGATTTTGAGCGCCAACAATAGGATGTCGTGCAATGAAATACTGATGATCTTTGGAAGGTACTTTTATGGGAGACTCTAAAACAAACCAGATGTGAGCTGTGAGTGATGAAAGATGTACCATTAAGCACTGATTGACTCATTTCAAACACCCTTCACCAAAAATGTACATGCATTCAAGACTGAATCATAGCAACATGGTAATACCGTCCAGGTGCTCTGACCAACACTTGGAGGAAGAGTGTAGTCAGGAGAACCAGGCCTAGCTTAATGACTTGGCCAGACCAGGACACATCCAAGCCGGGGCCACGCTGGAAAAAAAACAATGGCCTTAACTGGGAAATATTCACCCACTGACTAAGAGTGGAACCGAGACAATAAGCACTCTCCATCAAAGGCTTTGGGTTAAATAAACACCCGTCCTGCTGGGAATGTGTGGCTGAGTGTGTATGGGAAAAAGATAAAGAAGAACTGGTGAGTGTAGGGGTCTGCGAGTGAGATAAAGAGAGTGAGAGAGGAGAATTGCTGCCCAGCTTCTCTGCACGGTCAGCGCGGCAGATGCAATGAATCTAGACGACAGCTTCGGGAAAACCTGCGGGTGGAAACTTGTGTCCAAAGTGAGCATTTTTGTCAAACCTGCACAGCGGGTTCAGCGCAGCATTTAAGTGGAATTTGCAGACGGCCTACATTTGACAATAAGCCCCCTGGCTGTATGTAGACACGTTTTTTTTTTTGCTCTCCAGCCATCAAGTGATGAACTGTCAGTGATAATGACATGAGAGCCATCCATCAGGCTGACGATAATTCACAGAGACTCACACAGACATTCATCTGGAACATCATGGATCGTGAATGTGTACTGCCAAAGTGGGCGAGCTTCCCTCTACTTGAATAGTAATGACAGTCATCTCATTCACGCACATTCACGTGGTGATGCTGCACAAACGCACCTCAAAAACCTGCTAATTCAGTCCAATTAGATTCGTCATTGTCCCACAGAGACACTTGACCATCTAGGAGATGCCCTTATTTGTTTTTTTACAGAATTCAACAAATGAGATGCAACATATCAGTGTTGGAGCTTTAGATGCATTACTGGGTGGATTTTTGAACCTTTAAAAAAGATATAATGGTTATTTTGCATTTTCTTGGCTCCAGGTTTACTACAAGTCACTGCACAATGAACTGGACAGGATTTGATGCGGATTAGTTTTTGTCAACACAGCTCACAGACTCACTCAGACGTTTATTTGCAAATGGTCAGATCAGCTGAACGACTGAGAGCGGCAACAAACATGGGAGGCAAACAATAAAAGTCACTCCAATATTCAAATGCATAATCAAATTTACATTAAAAAAGTGACTCCTTTAAAACCAGACTTAAATTCCGACAAATTTGTTGTCCCTGGAGCACTCTGTGGGCAGACTTTTAATCGACAAAACACAAAACATGGGTGCAATTCCATTCCCAGAATAACTGGATTAAAAGCGACAGCCTGCTAAACCTGTAAAATACCATTAAAAAAAACTCCAGTTATGCAAAGCACTCCCTTTCCATTAATTCAATCTGTGGAGACATGTGACATCTGTGAACAGCACACCATTTTCTGCATCTTTTCTCTGGACACACCCAGCAGCAAAGCGAGAGGCCCTATCTTGATGTTAAGCGGTGCAGGGTCGACAAACTATCTCACGCCGGCTGGCGTTTAAGAAAGTTTGTCTTGGATTCAGGGAAAAGAGATGTGAGCCCTTCTGCAATCATTTAGGTCAGCAAAACACACACACAACCTCTGCTTACAGCAGTGTGTGACTGTAGCTAACAATAAGAGTTAGCAGTGTGGATATGGATCACATATAAACATAAGGACAGAAGCCCTGCTGTTTCTAAGGCGGCCCCTTCAAACACTTTGGGTTTACAAGATTAAAGTGAGCCAAATTCTTCTAATAAACCCGCCTGACGCAAGCTGGTAACACCCCACAGAAAGCGATGCCCAGAATCTCAGGTATAACACACAATTTCGCTGACGATCACCCTTATGACGGATTCAAAATGACTCAACTGCGACGGTACACTCTGTGTTCCTGTTGCAGTTCGGAAACCAGAAAAAAAAAAAACCCTGCCAGTTTGATTCATGGCTGACAAGTAAGAGGCAAGATGCCATGAACTTTCTGACCACATCAAAACGCAAACAAAGGAAATCAGGTTGTGATTCTCACCGTGCATGGACGGAGGCATCCCTATGCAACAACTGACAACAGGAGCCGACAAAAAAGGGCTCGAGTCGACTCCCATCCTGTCATGTATGTCTGGACATCAAGTCAAACATATATTGTATTTATTTCATCATCTACTTAGAGAAATGGCAAGTCAACTTTTTTAACCATGCAGACAGCCAAAAGTCTGCTAAGGAAAACACACGCAGTTCACCCTGCTGGCATGTCGCTCTCCTCTTGCTTCCCTTCTTTTCTGAGGATTCTGCTCTCACGTGCCAATAAAAAAATAAATAAAACCCAGAAAAATATTTTTGATTTTGTGGTGATGGGTGCCTTTGAAGGAACCACTTCAAATTCATGCTCATTTAAGGCTGATGTTTTAAAGGCTGTGGGCTGAGTTTACTGTGCACCGAAAACAACTTGAAGTGGATAAACCATCCATAAACCCATAACCCTTGAGTGTGAAACACCAAGAAACACCAAAAAAGGTATTCTGAGGGTATCTCCCTTACAATAAAGGTAGGTCTATAGTGGATTCCTCTTCAGGGAATCTTGTGAATGAGTCTTTGGCTTAGTCAGTGGGATGCGTGTGTGTGTGTGTGTGTGTGTGTGTGTGTGTGGGCGGG
>CAESWR010000166.1:943245-957496 GCA_903171835.1 Mullus surmuletus | reverse complement strand
GGGGGGCTTCGCACGGCGGACCCTCGCAGGTAAGCGGGGCGGAGGGAGGGGGGCACCGGGCCGGCGGGCGTGTGGCGGAGCGGGGCTTCAGAGGGCGGGCAGAGCGCGGGAGAAGCCGGGGCTGCTGCGGCGGTTCGACCGGAGCATGTTTTTTCAGCGCTGCATCAGCGAGGAGTTGCTCTGCGCTCGGAGCTCCGGCGGCGCTGCGTCTGCGGCTACTTTCTCTCCCTCACGGCCATCGCTGGAAGTTCCCCTTTAAATCCTCGCCGAGCGGCCGCGGGCTGAGGGTCGTTCCGGCGCCGTGTGTTTGGGCCGAGCTTTGCGCGGTGTAAAAGTCTCCCCTCCTGAAGCAGGACTCCGCCAGGACCAGTGCCTTCGCCGCGCGGACGGGATTGGCTGGAGCCCTCCGCCGCTCTGACGTCAGCGCGCCAATGGCAACGCGGGGCTCTCTTAAAGGGCCAGCGCGGCGTAAACAACGGCGGCCCCCGCGCGCCGCGCCGAAGGTTCCATTGTCGGACAGCGCCGGCCTGTCACCGCGCTGAGGCCAGCTGGTACCCGGGGGGGGGCGTCGACCCCGGGGGGATGCTGCTTCTGACAGGTTACATTCACGGGCTGGATCAAACATCCTCTGCTCCGGGTTCTACTGCACCTATCAACGAATACTCTTTATATAGTATGAACAAGTACTGTTTATACAGTATGAACAAGTACTGTTTATATAGTATGAACAACTACTGTTTATATAGTATGAACAAGTACTGCTTATATAGAATGAACAAATACTGTTTATATAGTATGAACAAGTACTGTTTATATAGTATGAACAAGTACTGTTTTGAGCGTCTGTACGTAATGATTACTTTTTGGAAACTTTTTACTAAACTGCACCGCAAGTCTATTTTTGTTCTTACATTTACGTTGAATTCAGCGGATGATTTCTTTCTAATGTGTAAAATTAGAGAATTCCACACCCTCATCGTGTAGATCTTTGTTGTTATCATTGTGTTGGATGGGGGTCGTTAAGTCTGACAAACCAATTGCCCGTTTGTCAGTTTGTGTTTCTATAGGATTAGTTCTATGAGCAAATCCTTGCTTTGCGCAGGCTGTTTTAGAGCCATTATGATCTTTAAATGTGTTTCAACATACAATGAAATGAGACAAATATGTAAATACGAGGGGAAGTAAGTCATTTTAACAGTAATTGCTCCACTCAAGCTATAATTTTACTATGACCTGTGGAGGAGCTAGACTTTGACTCGTATAGTGGTTCCTTCCTTGGCCCCAGGGATAATAATAAGCTTTGCTGGGGTCCATGAGGGTTGGGCCCCCTTGCTGCTGGGTCAGGGGTTTCAGCGTCACGTGACCTTATCAATTCACAAGGCATGTAACGCATTGGGTGTGACTTTACGAGGATGTAATGGCAGTCACTGGGTGGAGAGCTGAGCTATAAACCTCAACCGCATTCGGCCAGAGGAGACGTGCTGACCCCAGATAATGGCACCATTTGCTAACTTTTTTGTTAAGTGTGTGTGTGTGTGTGTGTGTGTGTGTGAGAGTGTGTATGAGTGTCGTTAGTCCGAGTGTGGGGTGGCACTGCGCTTGCGAATACACAAAGCAGGTCACGCTTGACTGAATTTCATGAAAATCGGCTTGATAGTTTTTGCATGATCCTGCAAACCACCAGACAAACGGATGAATCCATCAATGTGCACAATCCTGTCAGTGGAAAAACACACACACACACACGCTTCGTTCATCAAAGATCTCTCTGTGGACGCATCTGTAGGAGGAATCGTCCCTGAACCCTAAATGCTCCCTCCTGATTAGATGGACGTCAGCATGTCCTATCTGTGTGTGTGTGTGTGTGTATGTGTGTGTGTGTGTGTGTGTGTGTGTGTGTGTGTCACAAGAAACAAGATATCACACCGTATATGCAATTTATTCAATTGTCAGATGACATTTGAAGTGAGAGGCTGAATGACGCCAATGTGTGATGGTTGTCGGCACAGTAAATTCTTAAATCTGGACATTGAGCATTACATTTAATTTGATGCAGGAAACCATCTAAATGTACTAAAACACTCTTTTAAAAAGGTAAGTGTGGTGAGCTGCCGTGTCAGGATGCACGCCACCCTGTGATCGTGACACAATGCTACATGCTGACAGCATGGTATTGAAAACTGTAACGTACATGTGACACATTCAAGTATTTGTCGTGAAAAAGAAAATCCCATCGTCACATCTTATAAGTGCGAAACAGCAGCGTGCGATTTGGGACGATGCTGCACTGTCAAAATAAAAGCACCTCAAAATGAGTGCACTCGTGTGTGATTTGGAACTCAGCATTCCAGTCGGTTTTACATCCCTGCATGCCTTAAAAACAAAGAACGAAGCAATGCAAGTTAACAAAGACCCATGGGTGGTCCAGACTTCCTTTTCGATTCAGTAATTTTATTGCAGTGGGGCCCGACGGTCTGAAGGCTGCATTACATCATCTTAACCCGGCCGGCAATGCTGGTCCTTACATGTGGGTTATTATTGAAGCAGCACCATCTTATTCAGAGCTGTTGGAGAGCTGCTGATGCTTCTTTCACCAGATGTTCTGTGCATGCATGTCTTGTGTTTCTCCACCCCGACAACTTGTGTTTTTCATCTGTACGTGTGAAAGATCAAACGTCCGCCTCCAGCTCACAATGTCTTCAATGGCTGTCTACCTTTGTTTGATGACAAACCAATCGACGTTCCCATTAGGCGCTTCAAGGTTTCTCATGCAACAAAGCCACACACGGAAACCATGAAGGGCGGGTCTCTATCTTTATCTTCGAGAGCGAGCATCTTTCGTTTGTTTGTCTTCCGAGCAGCAACAAGCAAACGCAGGGAGCCAAAACTGCAACTTACCCGGAGCTCACTGAATCCACGGCCGGGAGCTGGACGACTCATCGATCGGGGGTTTTTGTCTGAGTGACTTTCGGCCGGCCAACGTGATTTGAATGACTTCACCCATTCTTGCCACAGGAGCGATTGTAACCTGTATTTACATAACGTAATTGTTTAGTGCATCGATGTGGATGTAATTAGATGTTGAGCTGCAGCACTTTTGTTTGTGTTTCTGGCTTCTGGTTAAAGATGTAGTCATGGTAATAACATGTTCTCATCTGAAATATCATCCATGACATAGAGTATCATCTATGGCTACCGTTACACACAGTCAGATCAACCTTTTCTAACCAGAATATTAGCAAAAACCTTCTGAATTTCCACCAAGGATGCCAAGTCCAGCTATTACGCAAGCAACCGGTAACCAAGCACAAACTGTTTATTTACTTCAGCTTCACCGTGATGATGTCATAGCAGCTGTAGATGGGCACGCTGCCATTATAGGGCATGTGCTTTTCCTACTATGTCAAATTAGAAAGTTCTGCTTTAAATGTAAAAGTATGCTGAGCTTTCTTCAAGCAACATCTTTATTTGCAATCACAACTGGTTGCGTTAAAGTTGGACTATGACCTATTTTGTCATCAAGCAACAGCAGAGCGCCGTTGTCACCATTTTCACACCACAGCCTGACCAACAAAAACATCTGGTGACTCCTCCCCGTTTTCGGTCTTGTCACGGGTTGAGGGGTTGCACATTTCTTTGACTGAAGCAGCTCTGTTTTTTTTGTTTGGTTTGTTTTGTTTTTGCTTTTTACTCGTCTGGACACCCAAAGGATGAGGGGGAAATGGCTGAAACGGCACAAAGCTGCAGCCTGATGTTTAGCGGTGGACTCAGCACATCTGGGCATTCTATTGAATTATATATGGGGTTTGTTGCTAAGTTCTGATTAAATGCTGACAAATGCATTTTTTAATATGCAGCTTCCACATTGAAAATCAGCAGAATGCCCCCAAAGAGTTGGCAAGATAGCAGCGAGTAATAAAAACTAATAAATAATAAAACTCACCCACCCAAAACACAGACTTCAGGGCTTCTCATGTAAAATAGGCACGGTATAGTTTTACACACATTGCTGATCACGTTCTGCTTCATCATTCAAAGGCCGTAATCTATTGATGACAGCCACGCCTGTCATGCATGGCTGCAATGCACCCCCCCACCCCCTCCACCCCCCCCACCCCAAGATTGTTTTGAGGAAACTCGGTGGGCCATAAATAGACCAGTGACTCCAGTAAGAGGTGGTGTGAGGTCAGGAGCACGACTGGCTGGATGCGTGCTGCTGTTGCTGCTGCAGCTGATTGGGATGGGTGAGGTAACCAGACACACGAGCGAGCGTTCTTTAACGGCATGGGATTCAACTTTGGGCGCCATAGCAACGCTGCCGTACGTTAGCAACATCAGACTGTGGATCAATGACAGGAGGGGACAGCGGTAACGAGCTTAAGTAGCATGTTGACAGTAGAGTGTGCACTCTCTGGGGATGGGAAGTGTGTTTTTGTGTGTTGGGGGGCGGGACGGTCATGGCTCACTGAGAGTCTTTGTAGTGAGGAGAGAGCTTATCGCCAAAGTGAGAGTACTCACAGCTGTGTCTGGCACAGCGGAAATGTGTGTGTGTGTGCATCTATGTCATGAAGGTTTTTTCATGAGTGTGTGTTTATTTACGCGCCGTCTCGCCATGTTGTGTGTTTATGAGCAGGACATGCCTCAATATCCATAATCACATACAGGGAGGAGAGTGATAACGCACGTTTGTGTGTGTGTGTGTGTGTGCGTGTAGAGAGAGAGATTTGATTAAAAGAAAAGGATCAGCGTGCCCTTGAAAACAATTCAGACGAGATAAGATCTCTTTATTTCTTCAGAACGTTACTCATCACAGTAAACAACCATTAGGTGTGTGTAAACTGTACTGGAACATTCTGACCGACGTTTCAAACACACTTTTTCTTGGTTGCGTAAAAGGACACGGCGATCGGTGTCAAAGGAAGACCGAGCAAGGCATTAGCGGTGTCCTAAATAGGCAGAGGGAGAGTGAAGCCATAATAGAGCTGGGTAACCCTCGCGAGAAATAACAAATTAGCTTCATCTTATGAGGAATCGCTTGATATTTTGAGAAACGCGCTTCCTTGGAAAGAGTAAAGGGGCCCGGTCTGGCCGCTGGGACGCCCAGAAAATTCCCCGACACAAACTCATGAAATGCGTGGTCCCAAAAAGCTACTGGGAATCATTGCGGGGCGAGTTGATGCGGTGCTGGAAAGTAGCTCACAGGCCAGCTGCGCCGATCCTTTTTCACTGTATATTTTGACAAATTGTTTGATAGAATACACACAAATGTGAGCGGTTATCAGTTGTTCCATCGAACCCCCAAAGCAAATGTTTCCCAGAGTGCTCCATTCTTTCACCCTGGCCAGTCTATGTGTGTGTGTGTGTGTGTGCGTGTGTGTTTGCCAAGGCTAGCATGCCTGCGTCACATCTATTCCTGCTAATTAAACATCTTGCAGGAAGTGCAAGTGAAAATTGCCCCTAAAAATAACACTGCAAATATGTATGTGTGTGTGTGTGTGTGTTTGTATGTGTGTGCGTGTGGGTGTGTGTGTTTGCATATATCAACACAGGTAGCGTGATCCATGAGTCAATACTACACCGTTAGCTATGGGCAGGATATCCCATGTTGGGAGAGGTAATGAAATTTGTGTGTGTGTGTGTGTGTGTGTGTGTGTGTGCTCGCTGCTGCTGATAAAGAAGTTTCTACACCCCGGCCCCCGGAGCCCCTCCCCCTGCACTCTGGGTAATGGAAAAAATTATGTTGGAATTCCAGACTGCAAGCAAGTATTTGCACTTTGACCCCCAAACTCTCCGCTGCTTAAATTCACTTATCTAAAAATAGGAAAACCTGGAAATAATCCGGCTTTCTCATGTCTCCGAGGAGGTGGGAGCGGTCTTTGTAATGATATATTAAGTCTGTTTCGACATTTTTTTAATTTCCAGATGCAGGAATCAGCGGTGGAAACCTGATGTACGTCTCCCAGGAGAGGCGGCGCTGCTAGCATGGGAATCCACCATGAGAAAGCTGCTTCGCTAGCCCTCTGGAGTAAGTCTGCGGCGTGTGTGTGTGTGTGTGTTTTATCTCCGAGTCACCCCTGCAACAATTTATATCTCCGACATATTTCCATACTATTTGAATACAGCGTTAGCCAGCTCTTCTGTCAAACTATTACGCACTGATTGATTACACGGCGAAGAATGGTTTGGATTATCCCGGGCTGTTGCTGATTTAGTGACGGGCTTTTTGGCGGAAACATCGATCCGCGAAAAAAGAAATTCCATTAAACCTCCAGAATGAGTCCAAAGGAACAATGAAACAAATGAATAAAAGTCGACGCTGCTGGTTGTTTTCAGCCCCCCCGAACACGCGGTTCCTGCTTTACAAGCACGAACATTTAATTACATTCTTCATCTTGGAAACTTTTAGAAAATAGATTATGCATTATTTTTCCATATGTTCCATAAATAGGCAACCCTGGAATTTAATTTAGACTTCTGTGGATGGTAACAATGTCTGCCGCATACCAGGCGGTCCTCGGTATGCGACGGGGGGCTGTGATGGCCCCGTTCAAGGCCGCAGTGATGTGGCGCAGTAAATGGAAGCGCAGGCAAAACTCGAAAGCTCGGACGCGGCGTCCATTCTCTGAGTATTGTGGGATGTTGGAACAATCAGATGGGAACGTCCGCTGGGCCACCTTGAGACAGAAGAGGCCGAGCGTCGGAAGATTTGATTAGCTCATAACCTACATGTGATGCCGCCATGTCGTAATTTGCGAGTTATGTGACGGTGATGAAGCAGTTTTTAAAAAAAATTCTTATCATGACAAATCAGGTCATGAGCAAAACACCAAAGAAAAGACACAATACAGGATATCTCATCTATGACTATGTTAGCAGGAATACAGATCACAAAGTGGCTCAAGACCACCCAGTCCAACCTGGAACATCTGTAGACTATAAAACAGGGAAATAAAACCATCTGATTCTCTTTGAGAACCAGCAGGGGGCGTCCTCGTTGGTCGTATACTTGTTCAGGGAAAATGATTTATGAGCACTGGGAAATTTGTAAAAGGAGTCTGTACTTTTTGTTTCCTGTTTCAGTTCTTCACATCTGGACCTTGGACCTGTTTACAGTCAAAGTGACAATAACAATAACGGACTTTATGCTTCAGGGCCGAGCGGCAGCATGTTGGAGTGTGGCTGGACCTCCGATCTGTGTGTGAATGTGTGTGTGCAATAATGCCACGTTGTATGTAAAAGGTTTGAAAAGGTTTCGTTGTTTTTTTGTTGCATAATGTTTTTCTGTTGTATAAAAACCGAAATGCCAAACCCAGCGATGATGTCATCAGTTCTCCGTAGACTCCTGCAGATCATATCAAACGAGGTCATCTTTCCAAATAAAAAGTGTTGCAGCTGTAAAGTGTGTAGTCGTGTGAAACTAAAGCCCAGCAATTGCATTGTTATTGATGTCGTCTGTTTCGGGGTGTCTGCACAGGATGCCAAGTGTTTGAAGGAGATGTGGCCACTGTAGAAAAGGAAAACATCTCAATGCTCGGCTTTTCAGTTTGGACATGTCAATAGCTTTTGGTTGTGTTACTGCATATGGCGTGATTCTTCTGTAGGAAGCTTCATATCTTGATTTTCTTCAGGTTTTCAGTGTCCATTTTTTAATAGGTCAATTACACACTGTACAATATTACCACCCTGATAGGCCATTTGATGACAAAAATGTCCCATTCACTCCCATTATAACCACATTTTTAAATCTCATCACATTTGCATAATATAATCACGGATTTCTGGGTTTTATTTTGGAGACGAGGAGTTAAAATTGTCATTTTTACTGGTCACCAGCAAAGTGCGCAAAATTTCACATTCAAGGCTCATATGTGAAATAGTACAATTGAAAGCGACACATAAAGCTTTGAGAAACACTAGTTGGTGCGTTTCTCAAAGCCGTTAACACAGGAGCAAATGATTCAAAATAGTTAACCCCCCCCCAAAGTAAATCTGTTCAAATCAAAACAAATCACGATCAAGCAAAAAGTCCGACCAGCTGAGGTGCAAACACGCCGCTGTGGCGCGCAGAGGACTATGAGGGTCTATTTTCCGGAGCTGCGGGCTTCAGTTAACCCTGTCATATCGTGTCAGCAGGGTCAGCTCACAGACTGAGCCTCCGCTCTCCTACTGCACCCTTAAATCTCTGGCATATTTCTCCGCCTCCCTCTCTTGGCCAGAGTGAATCCCACTGCGAAGAAGCCTATTTCGGAGCTCCCACCGGGTGCTTTATAATATCGCCCGTACTAATTTATCCTCCCTTACCAATTAATTTGGAGCATTATTCTTCTGGGGGAAAGGTCAGCTATTTTCTGAAAGAGGCTGCCGATGGCCTAAATCATTTTAATTCGAGGGAGACCGCTGGTGAGAATCAACTCAGAGCTTTTTAGAAGATGCCATCTGGAAGGTGTCTAATGATGGAAGTCATCAGACATCCTTTAGAAACATTGATCAAACGTCTCAATAAATTAAACTTCATCGAGCTTTTCACTTCCTGCTGCTCATATAAGACCTTGCAATTTTTGGTTTTACAGCCTATTTGTCACGCTTTGGTTTATAACAGCATATAATTGGCTATTAATCGGTACTTGGATGTTATTTAAAGGGAGAGTTCACTCAAAAATGGCTCCATTGGAAGGTTGGGGTGACATTGTCGAGTCTATTAAACACTTTTGTTTGAGTAAAATGCCTTGGAGCTAAATCCAATCCCCAAATCGATTGGTGGCCATGTCTGCTCACACAACGCTGCAGAAGTGTGTTACAGACCCACCCCCCCACCACAACCACCGCCACCACCACACACACACGCACACGCACAGACACACCCTCCAACGGCATCATGGTGACATCATAATGAAGGGTTTTCCTTGTGTGGGTGAACTATCCCTTTATGTCAACAAACATGATGAAATGATCATGTTTTATCGCACAGTAATTAAAGAAGAGTTAAGACTTATTTACAAAGTGTGTGCGATTGTGTGTGTGTGTGTGTGCGCGTGTGTGCGCGTGTGTGTGTTTGCCTCTGGTGTGTGTGTCTGTCCATTAGCGGTTCAGGTTAGAAGAAGCGAGTGTTTAGCACACCGGGAGGGGTTTTCATTTTCTTTGGTCCGTTGAAACTCTAATGCCATTCAACAATATCTGCCACCACCATCTCCTCGACAGCTGCCGTCACTTCGTCCAAACTTCCTTGTACTCAACTCGTACTAAAGAATTTGTATCAGCTGTCACATCTCCACAGTGAATGTTGATGGTGTTTCTGGCTCAAAAGTGTCGCCGGCATGAAACTAAAGGAACCAAAAATATCCACTTTCGTTCTTTGTCTGCCTGCAAAGAAAGTGGATCGTTTTGGTTCCTTTGCCTTTAGTATCTAAGTGAGACTTTTGAACCATATACACCATCAACATGAAGATTGAAGATGATGATATTATACAGAGATAATGTAAAAGCTCAACTTAAAAACAGTTCCACTGTTTACTTCTTTCTTATTCCCAGCATTGAGAAAGTGCTTGGTCCCGGAAAATGGGAGGTGGTCTGACTTCATCACCCCCTAACCTTTCCATCACCCATTGTGCAATATGACCACAGCAGAACTTATTAACCTCACACATTTTTGTCTTCTATGTAGTTTAACTCATTTATGGTGCTGTATGTCTTCGTCCTGCGTGCTACAAGACACTAGAATTTGAATATTGTGGTATTATTAAATTATTTTTTTAAGACTCACATATTGCAGCATTTAAAGTAAAGGGTCCACAGGGTAAAACTATTCAGTGCCTGGTGTAGACCCCTGCTGCCAGGCTTTCAGACTGCACCTCACTTTCCACAACAACCAATCACTTCCAGTCATTGGTAGATTGATTATTTCCCCCAAGTTGAAACCTCTGCCTTCTTATTGAATGTCTTCATCTGAATTGAGTCAACTTAGAAGCCACATTCACAAATCCACATCTGATTTTGCTGTAGAAACAATGACACCTCAATTGCTTTAGATGAGTGGAGCTAGCTGCCTATGACATGCTTTCTAGAAAATAAACAAAAAATTGTTGGTTTGTTACATCATGCTGTTTCAATTAAAGAAAAGAATGCAGGAGGCATTTTTTGTTGCTGTCAAATGTATTTAAATTCAAAAAGAAAACTCTTTCTGTTGTATGACCATCTTCCTCTGATGTCTACGGTCTCGAGTCCCAGATGTCTCGGCTTTGGTGCCTGTGGTCTCAGTTTGTGTGGCCTTGATGACAGCACGAACAAAAAGTGACGTTGATGGCACTTTTTCCGCATTTGCCCTCTATCTTCACTTTACACTGACATTCTTATCAACCCCTAAGTCCTCTGTGATTCTACTCTGGTCACCATGTGCCATGTATCTTCAAATGTAGATGTCAGATGAAGGTCTGCAGGTGTGAAGCTGAAACCAGACTTTTCCTCCACTGGTGCCATCTAGAGGTGACACACTGGGCCTGCCTTTCTTCTACCGATTAGGGAAAACATCATATGTTACAAAGCAGGTCTGTCTAAAAGCAGGCTTCTCCAAGCAGATAGGGTCTTTCCCCGGAACACATGTGTGCCCGCGACCCCGAAGCCGTTTACCCCCGAAGCAGNNCCCCCCCGGTGAAAATAAACCACCCGATTTAGCAAGCGCGGCGGCCCATCGAAAACAGCGATGAGGCCGCGCGGCTCCGGGCCAGGCGAGACCACCTCTCCCACTCATTCCCCCCATTCATTCATTGAAACCATAACTGGCAATATGTCAAGCCAGCGACCCCGTGATTCAGAGCGCTGCGCTAAATATAAACCCAGAGGATTAGGACCTTTTTTTTTGCAGCTTGTCAAACACAAAGCTCCTGAAGGTGCTGAAAACAGGCCTGAGTGTAACTAGGAAACGGCCGCTGCCAAAACGGGAAACAAGCCGTGCTCTGTGCTGCTCTCCAGGGCCTTATGTAAATGTCCCAGCAGAGCGCCGCTTAATTGACATCAACCGGTGGGCCTCGGCCAGACTGAAGACGATGAAATTGTTCCACCTTGGGACCAGCAGATGTTTGCTCTCCGGATCATGACCGAGCTGCCTTGTCCGACCTGTTTCTGCGTGCGCTGGCGGTTGAGCAACGCTGGCAGTTGAGCAACACCGGTGTGCGAATGACAGACGCCGAAGGTACACGGTATCCAATCATGTTGCCGCTAATTACACGTGGAAACACAGAGAAGGGAGACGCATTATACACATTTCAGTGCATGTGTTCTTACGTCAGCCCAGCAGATGGCAGCAGAGATCAAGGCTCCCTCTGTCATCTTGAGCTCATTTCAATAGAGGAGCTGCAGCTTTTAAAGCAACAATATGTAACTAATTTACAGTTAGTGGCAACTTCAGTGTCTGTCAAATCCACGTTTTCTTCAAATCTTCTCCTCTGATATCTGCATGTTTTAACATGATCTGAAATAAATGTTTATCTTTGCAGGTTTTTGGCTTAGATATCAGCAGACCACCGCGCACTCGCCATCACAAAAGTTGCATAGTTTTGCTTTAAAGAGGCTCGCGAGACCTTTGCTGGAGGGGAGCGTGACGGCTTAATGTTTGAGGAGATTTCATCAAATTCAGTAAGACACTTGATTAATGACGTATGAAATGTCAGTATCTACCATTGTGTTTGCTCCACTCTTTAAAGGTTGTGGTTCCTCACCTCAGGGCTGTTTTACCAGCGTGATTACTTTGGAAACAACAGCCAGCCCCGACTGTTTATGCCTCCAAAATGTTTACAGGCTTCTATTTTCCCCCCATTTATTTGAGTTCCTGTTAGTTAAGATCATGAGTTTATCGTGAGTCACTGTGCTCACGGGTCATGAGAGTCCAAAAAATGCGTGTGAGAGGAGAGGGTGTTGGAGTCGAATGTCAGAAAGCCGCAGAGGGGCGACGCCTTCCACAGCAGAGGCGGCCTGGGTGGAAGTACGGGGACGGGGGTGCATGTTTCACACTCGGCTCCGCGGGAAAATGACTGGATTTTCTCCCCAAGCTGCACCGTGTTTCTTCTCCACACCTCCATCTGGTTTTGTTGAAAATCACCCCTGTCGTTTTTACGTAACCCCACTGACCGATAAAGACACTTTTTTTTTTTTTAATACTTACAGCCGTCAAACCACACACACAATTACGACAGCTTGCAGTACACCCCCGAGGACAACATGGAACAAATGTAACAAACAGCGCTCGTCATGCAATAAAACAGGGGGAGATCTCAATAAAACACACACACACACACACACAGACCAACTCACGAGAACAACAGAAGAAAAAAGTAGAGCAGGAAATGCTGAAGTCTGCTGGAGTAGGACGCGATGGACAGAGATGGTGTTGGATGAAGGAGGCTCCAACAGGGGTGAGGGGGCGTTTGTGCTCTCACACACCTGCAACACTCTCACGCTAAGACCCTCCGACCACAGAAGACAACTGATTGGCTGCAAGACAGAATGTATCAAGGTGGAAATGAAAAAATCCCATATGTCTGTCAAAAGCAACAATGAATAATAACAACCATAATAATAATAATAATAGTAACAATACTTGTATTTAGATGTTTTGTTTAATATATTGTCAATATATATATTATAGAAGTATATATTAAATATATCAAATACATCAATATTATTTTAAGAAAAAGTAAGAGTATTAATGATTACACAAAAAAGCAGAACTTAACGACAAAAATAATAATACGATAATAAAAATAGATACTATACATAAAGTAAAGTACATTTTGCTTCGTTGTTAATTTTTATTTTTTTTAAGGGACTGTCGTGTATGGATTCGGATTCTGGATCCTTTGTTGCTGCCCGGGCTGAAGCTGTTGGAAGAGCACTATGTGTGTGTGTGTGTGTGTGTGTGTTTCTCATGCATTTTGTGGATGTGTTTACGGGCTCAGTAATTGACTGAGTAAACGTCAACCTGAAGAAAGTAGGACTCCTGTCAGACACACACACACACACACACACACACACACACACAATTTCCATGCATCTAAACCTCCTGATCAGTTCAGCAAGGATGATTCAAACCTCCATCAGCACGCTTTGGACATCCTGCATGTCACAGAACGTCTGGAGGCTCCTTCCTCCACCAGCAGGGGGCAGTGTTGGCTGTTGGTTGCCCCTGCTCCCCTCTGCTGGGCCTGTGGTTGGACGCTGATTTAAAGCTCCTTCAGAGCCTGTTTGTGGGAGTGAGTCATCCAGGCGAGCCGCTCTGACAGGCGGCACACCGGCATTGTTGCAAAGAATTCACAAATCACACGACACCATTTAGAGTCACTTTAAGGAAATTACCCACATGTCACTTTCTCTCCTAACTGCATTTCATTCCCACGTGAACTTGATCAGTTTGTGAAGCTCATCCCCTCCGAGGGATGAGTGGTATCCAGGATCCACCGACTAATGCCCACAGTGTCCAGAAGCCCCATTATCCCGTCCAGATGAGGGGGCACGATAACACCCTGAGTGACAGCTCTGTGGCAGCTGTGTGCTGAGGGAGGTTACCCCCTGCCCACCCCTCATCCCTGAGTGTCCATTCACAGAGGGAGGCGTTTGTTACTGTGTGACAGCTGTCACGGCCCCCACACCCCCCACACCCCCCCCCCCCTCCTCTTCCTCCAACTGCAGCTTTCCACATCATTACCTCCTGGCAGAACCTGCTGCCTCTTAAAAACCTGAAACTTGTCAATAAGGGAGGAGAGAAATCTCTGCATATGAAAACAGGCATTTGGGCAGCGATTAGCGTGGGGCCAGTTGCAGGTCAGAGCCCTCAGCGCTCGGGCGAAGTGGAACCATGAAGAGGAAATGACACCTGAGGAGGAAACATTTTTTAGCAGGAATGTAAGACACAAGATGCCAGGCTGCATGGAAGTGATGAAAAATCTGTGATTGAAGCTTTTGATAAAGCATTCAAAGGACATTCAACTCTCATTTCACATTCAGCATCACCTCAATAACATTTCCATGGAAGGAAATCCAGAAGGTCTGATGCATGTAAACATCAGCAGATGATGAACAGGAGCCCCCTGGTGAGGCTGCTTCCAGCTAAATGCTGAGCAACGGCACACTGAGATGCAAATAGACGCTATTCTAGTAGTATTATTTGATGTATTTACAATAAGTAATAAATATAAGAGGCAAACATATGATGGAGATGGGGGAAAAAGCAATATTCAAGTTTTTGATCTGCAAAAGTGTGTGT
>CAESWR010000166.1:931710-943238 GCA_903171835.1 Mullus surmuletus | reverse complement strand
CGGCGGGTTCTGGCCCTTGTTTGTTAGGGCAGCAGCTGCAGTGAATGACCCAGACCATTCTGATGTCTGCCATGTGATGCTGATCAGTATTGATTTTCTCTTTTTAAATCATTCCAAAAAAAAGCAGTGATTGTTTTGCCGGCTCGTGTCCTGATCCGGGCCTCAGAACCTCGGACCTCGGAGGTGAGCCGAGAGTTGCCGCCTGTGTGCAGAAGAGAGATATAAATACATGCAGAGAAAAAGAGGAGCGGCGCGAAGTGCAGAGCGAGACGTTTCACTGAGAGCACATGTAGCTTTTTTTTTTTTTTAATGAGCAGATGAGTCATAAACAAGCCCAGAGAAACACACACACCACCACTTTATATATTTCATCACATCGCTATTCTGGGTCGGGCAGCGCTGGCCCAGTTTGTGTTAACAACCTCCTGCTGTGGTCGTCCGTCCACAACATCGCCACTGTAAATCAGCTGGATGATGACATCGCGGGTCCAAATGGGTGGAATCTAATGTGACAATTACTGAACTTAAGATATTTCTAGTAAATCTAGCAAAAAGTAGCATCAAATAACCATTCAGACACACTTCTTTGATAATCCAACATGGGTGATGTCATTTTTTTGTAGATTTGATTCATTCTAACCTAAATGTATTCAATTGTGCACCTTTGTAACGGCTCCAGATTCATATTTTACTGTTTATTTTAAGACAGGTCGGCAGTGAGGCTGCTCCTGTCCCTGCTGTGTAGGAGTGTTTCCCGTAAAGGCGAAATTACTCTTCACACCTCAAACATTGACACCATCTTTTCTGACCCTCCTTATCTCTCTACGTTCTGTGAAAACGCAGGATGAACTCCAACAGAACGGAGTGTGTGTGCTGATTCACAACCATAAAAGTTGCTCCGATTCTGAGAATGCAAACATGGAAACGCCTCTGAAAGCATGTGCGTCCATTTTTTACAGTAGCGTGACATTACAGCCATTTAAAGGGTTAAACTCTTAAGGAACTCGGTGGTGAGCCTCTGCGCTCCAGCTGCACTCGGCCTGCTCGGTACTGGAGCTTTTACAGTTTATTTCTGTTTCACCCGACCGAACCGAAAATATTTTTACATGTCAGCTCGGGCCTTTACAGTCGGCGTGTCAGTAAGTCAAAGCACGGCTGTGTCGAACAATCTGGGTTGTTTGTCGAATGAGTCACCGGCTGAGTTGCTAATTCAGGGAGGAGGTTAATCCAATGACTGTAATGACACAGACTTTCCTGTATGTACCAGTGTCCTGTTGATTCATGGCCTGGTTTCCACCGAATCCTGGGCAATGACACTTTGAAGTTTTTGTGGACACACACCCGCGTAAACCCACAGATGGTAATGGCTATCCGCTCAGTCAGCACATGAATACATTCACAAAAATGTGCTGCTTTTTATCGTTTTTTATCGCCAAAAATGACACAGCTTCTAACCGTTAAATTTAAAAACTGAATGTATACTTATAAAATGTTGTATTAATCTTTTGGTTCGTGTATTATTTCCAAAAAAACGAATATAATTTTTAAAAGAAACCTACATCTTGAGGGGACTTTTGTTTAGCTTGAATAAACTGACTTACATGCATCTGAAGAAACCTGATTCCTTTCACATTTGCTAAATAAGACAAACTTGGGCGACTCTCTGTATAAATATGTTAATTTCATATTTTCTTCTCATCATTATTATTATTATTATTGTTCTCGTTATTATCATTAGGTAATTTTCAACCAACAAGATTAAAACTGTAATTTTCAAGTATGTCCTGTGCCAATACAGGCAGCAGCACATGAACAGACTTACAACCACAAATTAAATGAATCTATATATAATCCAATCCAATCCAATCAAAGTATTGTAGAATACAAATTAAAGAAAAAATGTAAAGAAAATTGACTAAACAATGTGGAAAGCTAATAAGAATGAAGCCCGTAATTTAAATTCAATAAATACATTAAAATTAAAGTATTCCATTGAAATACATCATAAGGTCAGATAATGTAGTTCTGTAGATAACAAACAAACCTCAACCAAAAAACAACACACACACACACACACACAAAAACAATAACAACAAAATAGATCCACTTGACTAAAATGCTGCTCACTTCTCCCTTTATATGGAAACCTTCGCACCAACCAGAGCCCCCCAAGGTTATCATGACTCTGTGGCTTCATTCACTTTTCCCAGCAATTCTGTGCAAAATACTACCGTGAAAAAATTCTCATAAAATGTCAATAACACGAAATCAGAGTTCCTTGTTGGCCACCTGAGGTGGTGTGTGTTTCAGTGTTTGGCAGCTGGTCGTCTCCATGTGTCGTTTCGGGGTTTTTTCACCTCGCTTCCCCAAGCCTTTGTTCCGTACAATTCCGCTCGGCATGAGTCACCTCGCTGGCATCAAGGTAGTCTGGCTCCGATTCCGTCCAAAAGGTTACAGCATTGTGATTCAGACGCTGCATCACTTCACCATTATGAGCCTGTGATCCCTGGTGTGTGTGATTGAACATGCATTCACTTACATATGTGTGTGTGTGTGTGTGTGTGTGTTGTGAGAGCAGCAGCCTGTGTACCGCAGGGCATTACATTAAGATATTCTATTTCACCCTCTGCTGTGAGGGGAAATGTGGACGATAATTATTTTGGATCTGATACCAAATTAATCACAGATTGTGGCGTATTTAATTAGGGGTAATTAATTACTGCTGTGATTGAGGGCAAGGGAAGGCGTGTGACCGTACATGGGTGTGCTGAGGATGCGGCGAGGTGTGTGTCAGGGGGAGAGAGAGAGAGCGCCATAGATTTCTTCCAGGCTGATAACAGCACGTGCATGTGGAGTGTGTGTGTGTGTGTGTGTGTGTGTGTGGGTGTATGTGTGTGTGAGTCACACTCATATCTGAGCTGTGAGCTGTTGATGAGATGAGCGTAAACCCTGTCACACAATGAGGTGGCAGTTGGATCCCACCATGGCTGCAGGGGATTGTGGGAGAGAAATGTGCCGCCTCCCTGCTGGATCTCCGCCATCATGGAGCAGACTTTTATTTTATATCATTTTTTTAATCTGACTGGTTTTTCTGAAAATTGCCATCACATGTTCTACGTCAACCATCCTGATACAGCAATCATCATACATCCTGAGCTTTATTGAACTGCTGGGCCTTTTTTTTTGTATCTTTTTTTTTTCTTTAAACTGCAAATCTGAGGGCCATTGTGTTGTACTAGCGCAATGACAATACAGATATTCTGATTCACTACGCTGGCCTTTTCTGTCAGCGAGCTGTGAAAACCTCAAATCACAGCTGTATCATTTGAGCAGTGTTGAGGAAATACTGTACATACAAAAACAACAACTTCCCCCCAAACTGAGTTGTGTCCTGGTGTGAATGACTGATCTGTGCCTTGACCACGCCCAGAACCAACCACTGCTGCCTGGTGTTGTGACGTAACCGTTATTCAGTCAGATCTGTGTCCCACTTCCTCACTTCCAGCAGGACAATCGTTCAGGTAACCTCGCTCGGATAGCTTACCAACATTTTTCAACAACCTACTCTTGTACTACTTACTCTCCTCTTCACGTCGAATAATCAGCAGACGCAATCGTTGCAGCATCTGACTGTGGTTGTTGCACCAGACACCCACCCACCCACACACACACACACACACACACAGTCACCCATCCATCCACACACACACACACACAGTCACCCATCCATCCACCCACTCCTATTGATCATATGTGAAAGAGCCACTTACACCACATCTGATGATGCTCTGCAGTTAGAAAGCATCTCTACTCTACTCTACTCTACTCTACTATGGAACTATACTGCACTATACTATGCTATACTATACTATACTATACTATACTTTGGATTATACTATACTACACTATGCTATACTGTGCTATTCTACGGGACTATGCCATATCATACCATACTGCATAATACTATACTAAGTGATAAGGTGCTCTGCTATGCTATGCTATGCAACAATAGAAATGTAGATACTCTGGGTGCAAAAAGGAAGTGAAATAGCACTGGGAATGAATTATACATTATTAATAATCTGGAGAATAGAATCCTGACGGCGCCAAACCCATCTGATGTGTTCAGTGGTAACCGACATGATGATCATGACAAAAAAAATAGCTCCTTAAGGCACTGTGACTGTGTCTCTGACATTACCAGTTAGCTAAAAAATACCCTAAAAAAACCCCGGCCCAGCAGTGTGTGATGAAGGCTGTGCCGTGCACGTCTCATGGATATTGCAAAGGAAATGATATCGGCTCGTCAGTGTCATCAGAAAATGTGTCTTTGTAGTTCAGCTCTCAGATTTCCTGCGTATTTGAAGGCAATAATGAATCCTTTCAACTTATCTGCAAAGGGGTTTTAATCACAGGTAGTCTTTGTGGAATAACGTCGGCCTTTCTGACTTTCATTGCAAGTGACTTTGCCAAGATTTCCTTGAACACATCAGCGGGAATTAAACCCCCCGAAATGAACCTGATCCTCCGCCCCGAGGCAATCACTTAAAAAAATGATGATACCTTTCCCGGGCCCAAACCGGCGTTGATGTTTCCGTGATGAGGCGGCGATAGTGAGCGCCCTTTGATGCTGCTGCGTTTCACATGGAGAAATAATGAGCGTGAACGCATACATCGGCATTTCCTCCCGCTGGGGGGACGTCGGGGCTGCCGCCGCCGAGGCCGCAAACACTGACTCATCAGATAGAGAGAGAGAACCGGGAGGACGGGGAGGAAGCAGAACTTGTCATTTGTTCGGAACGCTCATCATTTGGGAGTCACATGTTACCTTAATGAGTGTGTGTGTGTGTGTGTGTGTGTGTGTGTGCGTAGCTTTCAAAGGCAGAGCACGGCCTCTGGAAGCAGATGCTGGCGTGCTTTTCCAGCTGCGCGACCCGAAATGAAGTGAGATCTGTGGAATGACACGAGTGGTCTTCTCCTGCCCGCTGCGGCGAGGGCGGTGGCGTGCGGAGGACCGGCGAGCTGCAGTTATTATCCTCCTCTCTCGCTTGCTCATAAACTCTCTCTTTCTCTCTCTCTCCCCTGGAGCCTCATCCGACGCCAATCTGCCATACAAGGCCAAGGAATGTCAAATATGAGGGAGAGGACGAGGACGAGCGCACCGGACGGCCACGCTTTGCTTTCACTTCTTATTTTTGGGTGGTTTTGAGCTCGCGAGGAGGCAGAGCAGACACACACACACACACACACACACACACACGAGGTGGGAGCCGTGCTAGCTCAGCTGCTTGGACTTACAGTAAGCAAGTAAGCTCCTTGGCTTAACCACAACCTCAACTCACCTCTGTTTTCTTTTCCTCGCATAGAGGCAAGGCAGCATGCGGGAGGTGGAATTCTCCTCCGCCTGCGGCGCATCATCGCCGCAATGGCGTTTTTCAGCGGCTGCATTTGAGAGTAAAATCACTCGGGGTGTTTTGGCACCTGGGTTGTTTTCCATCCTTGCCGTCATTTGTTTAGGCAGATTTGAGTGATTTTGGTTGGGTGTGTTGGTGGGGGGTGGGGGGGGGGGGGGGGTTAACCCACACCTAGACCCCATTGAGAGGAAGTGGTCTCACTTTGCTCATAAACAAATTCTGGAAGAGGTGATTTGTGCGGGGGAATGTGATCCACTCACTCTACTATTTTGCTATAAAATGATTCATTTCAATGCAAAAAGTGAAGTCTTAACACCGAATCTGGATTTGCCATTTAGAGCTTTGACCAATGGGCAGAGCTGTCACAAACCTGTGAGACATCCGCAGTCAAAAATGGAGGAGTTAGCGCATCACACGCTGCTGAGGGAAGAAACGGTAGGTGTGTGTTTGTGGATGTTCTCAGTCATCCAGATCAGAATGTATCTAAGCAACTGGACTCAAATTTTTACCCATGATTCACAGCGGGTGAATCATGAGTCAAGGTGAATAGATCCTGCTCCACTTCAGCAATTCAGACATGTTAGAATTTTTCGAGCCACACAGTCTTGTAGTGTGTGCCGGTTTCTGCCCCGACTGCAAACACACGTTGCCAACAGCCAATGTAGACAAGGAGCTGCAGCTGTGTAACCCATGACAACAGCGAGCAACACGTCGGCCATGTTTGTTTTACCCCCTACTCTGTTTTTGCGAGGGTGTGGTGCGCTCAAGCGGCCTCAGCTGTTTTGAGCTACGTCGTGCAGTGTGCATTAGATGTGTGATGCCCGTTCTTTTAACACGGTTGGTTTGTGTGAACTCCAAGTCTCTTCAAAATCAGCAGATACTGTGAAACGTCGTGTAGGTGAGGCCGACACCATGCATCAGCATCGGTCCAGAACATGATAAACATCAATCAAACGTCTCCAGATCTTAACCTGGGTTTGGCTTTTCCAGCACTTGGGGAATTATTTTCGGCTTGACCTCACTTTCTCAGATGTTATTGTGCTCACTGCTGCTCGGGTGTGCGAGAGTGAAGCTTCATCATAAGTGAGGTGAAGCTGTGTACCCCACCCCCACATCCTCACACCCTCACACCCTCTTAAACACAATAACATCGCATTTCCTTCTGTCAGTGTTTCCAAGGAGAAAAATCATCAACTCCCACCTCGGTCCGTTCAACAGTCACACACGCGCCTGCTAGCAGTAATTCCAGTAGAAATAACAGTATTGGCTCCCATCCAGCAGGATCCACTCAATTTCAGTTGCCTTTGTTTGGCGTAAACAAAGACACTCAACGCCAAAAAGCCCACCGCCAGCTCGCTCAGCTTTTAGTGTTTTGATCCTGCTGCTCCAAAGCGAACCAGAGAGTAAACGAGAAGCAAAGCGGTGTTTTCATATGTCGGCGTGCAACAAACTTGATGGTGGGAAATGAATTCTGATTGCGAACAGCGAAGCGAGGCTTTGAATCCGCAGCATCGACAGAAATCTGTGTGATTATCACATCACCATAATGTGCTGATCCTGAATGAGGCCATTTTCACTCTGGCACCTGTAGCAGCCTCTCTCTCCAAAAGGCGCTAATCCACTGGATCCTCACACACACACGCGCGCACACACACACACACGAGGTAATTAGATTGCAGTCTGTCGGGTGCACAGAGTTTCGGGGAGCCATCAGGAGCCCCGGTGTAAGCGCCTGTTGTGGTGCTGCAATGTTAATAGTCCTGGATTAGAGAGACAATGGAGAGGCTGTGTGTATGTGTGTGTGTGTGTGTGTGGGGGGGGGGGTTGTCATGCTGTGAGGAGGCAGAGTTCACAGATGGGATCAGCATAGCTGCAGGGCCGGCCTGCGCGCACACACGCACACTCACACACACAGGAGGGAGTCAACGCAAAGGTGCAAAAATCTACATAGACGTGTGCATGTGAGAACACACACACACACATGAATATAGGCGTGGGCATACACACCTCCGTTTTTCCCATCACACTTTATCCAGTGAGGGATCACATGGCCACATACACACACACATTCCAAATTCATTTTTTTTTTATCTCTGCTGGCAAGTATCACATCATCACTGCAGACTCACAGATCTATCAACCAGATTCCAGATTCATTTGTGTGTGTGTGTGTGTGTGTGTGTGTGTGTGTGAGGGATCTGTGCACATTTGAGTCACCGTGGATGAGTCGGAGGATCTTGGAATGCTCTCCTCCATTGTGGCCGGAGCTTTTGATGTCGGCTACACGCTACTGCGGCTCAAAATAACAGATAAAGACAGAGCAGAGGGGCCGGGGGGGCGCGCACCGGCTGGAGGAGAACCGCAAAGCGGAACAAAGAGAGACGGCGGCGCACACGCGCTACAACGCCGCTGCATCCACATGTACGGACCCCGCCTGCGTGTATGTGTGCCAATGTGTGTGAACGGGCAAAAAATAGCACTAAAATGAGAGGAGAGAGATGGCAGATGGTGTGCAGGGTTACCTAGTAAAGCATGAACACACCCCTGATCAGAGTGTGTGTGCCAAAAGCAACCCACCCACCCACCATAAAATGCACACCTTCCTCAGTATCGTTGTTAATGTATGTCAACCTGTTAGGACCCTGACACAGCTCTCCAGAGGACCCTTTGATTCGCTCAAACACTTTCAACAGAGCGAGCGGGGAGAATTAAATGTCACACTGCTGAAATGTGAATGACCATGTGCAGACTCGGGTTTCACTTGTGTGTCGTTTTATTTTCATGACAAAATTCCTTCATACGCAATATATATATATATATATATATATATATATATATATATATATATATTCACACGCGCGCGCACACACACGTAGACTGTAACATATACATTCCCGGGTGAAAGTTATGTGAGATACGTGATATGATTATGATTTTATCGCATCTCCCCGGCGCAGCTGTGTTTACATGCTATCACTCTGCTTCTTATCATACGAGTGGTGGCGTAGGATGGCCAGAAAATGTTCTTACAACGTGCAGCTGCTGCACGGTTGGTTCAAAGTGCTGACAGTTGGATTTAACGACGGCTCGGGAACATTCAAATACTCCTGACTGAGAACAGGCTACTTGCTGGCTCAGTCTGTGGTAACGCTGTAGCTTCTGTTGTTTTTTTGTAGGAAGCAAAGCTGAAATTACACGCAGGATTCGTTTTTTGGGGGCGACGAGGGTGTACTGCACTCGCCTCTCAACACCCCTTTTAGGTTGAGAAGGGTAATAAATTATGTTTTCACGCATCGGCATATTTATACGTCCAGCGGATGTGCTAACCACATTAGGTGTTAGCGCTGATTTTGACTCAGGTCTGGCTCCCCTGGGAGTCGTCCCGTCTCTTTTTGTGGTAGTTTTGCTCAGCACTTTGGGTTTTTAATATTTATTTTTGCCGAACAGCCGGCTATGACGGGATTTAGGGTGAGAACTCAAAAACAAAGCTCTTTTTTTTTTTTTTTTTTACCACAGGCGGTCAGGACACTCCCCTAGGCAAATGTTTACAGTAACCGACGTTCAGGTTGGATTAGGGTGGTGCGAGCCTGCTATCATTCCCATGTTATTAACATATAACAAAGACAAACAGGAAAAAAATGGAACATGATGACTTAAGCAGCGTGTGAGCAGCATTGCAGCCTATCCTCCACCGAAGAAGGCCTCACACACACTCTGGGCTTCGTGTGAACGGCCATGAGATGTATTCTCCCGGTGACAAATGACACTCATGCCTCATCGTGGATCACTTGAGCATTTCTGATTGATCTCGCCAACGGTTAATCCAGCAAGACCTTTTAACTCTTCTGATTTCAATGCTCCCTTTCCCCCGACTTAATTCACCGGCTTTCCTTGCTACATTCAGTTACCAAACCGAGCTATTATGTAATATTATGCAGTTAGTCATCCTTGTCAACGTCATCCTGCCAGTTTTAGTTTTATTTAAAAATTATTTTCATGCAGACTCTTTTCCTACGCTGGCAGATTAAAAACCCTTAAGGATGTTTTGTCTGAAGGTGGATTCAGAACAGCCAACGGACAATGAAGGAGGTGAGAAACAAGAGGTTGAGAAAGAGTAGGAAAGGAAACGGCTATATGGGATGACACGGCATAGACAAAGAGTTTTAGTAAATCCTTCCAAAACTAATACAGCAACTTAATGGGCATGATTTGCACGCATTCGCACCACTGAGTCGGATCTCATGAGGAGATGCAGGGAGATTTCCCATGATTTCTCCGTCTTCTGTCTCTCCAGAAGGGCGCCCATCCCCCTTTAGTCACTGCAGTGCGAAGCAGGCAGGCTGGTGAAGTTGGGGGCAGGGCGACTTTCTTTCTTTGGGTCTCCAGAGCCTGCTGACAGCTGCTCTGGGAGGCCCGGGGCTGCTGCTGCTGCTGCTTACTGGCGAGCCGAGCCGCAGCCACAGCCACATCCTGGAAGATTCAGGCAAGGAGTCATGCGTGCTCACGGCCACGGCCGACCGCAATCCGGAGCGCCCTGAAATGCAAACGGCCTTGACAAAGAAGCACTAATGTTTGCTCAAGCTGTCCACTTTCGGGGATGTAGAGCGAGTGAGCACGGGGATGGGGAACGTGTCACAAAGGTTCGACATCCTTCCTGTCTTCGCCTTAAGAGTGACCACCCCACTCACATGGCTCAGCCGTGTAAATCCTCGAGTGGAACAATGCCCGAATCCTTGAGAAATACATCTGGTCCCTTCCTAGAATTGCATAAACTTGGGAAAGGCGTCCTTTTTTGGTAACCGCAAGTGTGAAGAAACTGAATAACGCAGCTGTTATTAAGGAGCATCTTTTTCTCCTCAACCCGTATCGGATTTGTCTTGCAAGTCTTGCAAAGTCTTGCAAAATAAAACCCAAACGACCAAGGGAAAATCCCCCAATGAAGGCTATTGTTGCCCCTATTACACTATAGACGCAGAGAGGCAAGCTGATCCCCAATTGTACTAAGACACGGTAGAGATCGAACCACAAATTATCAACTCGGATCAATACGGAGGCAATTTAAAAGGCTTCGCCAGCAAACTTGACCATCGATACAAACAACAGGATTGAGAAAAGGCTCTGAGATGTCAAGGACGAGGGAGGAGACAGCGCTCCCACGCATGGCTCTGGATGTGAAGTCACTGTGCCATTTACCCAGCAACTCCAGGGACAGGTGGAGCACGTCAGACAAACACACACACACACACACGCACACACATTCACACTTCAGGCTGGATGCTCCAATTTTCTTCCACACCTTCAACGGCTCCCAGCTACCAGAGATTACTACAGTGTATGTGTACTACACTCCTGATCAGGCAGCGAAGAACATGGTGTGTGTATTCGTCCTTTACTACTAGTTCTGGTTCATTTCGGCCAGTGCACGAAGACCACCCAAATACTGAGAAAAACCCTCATTGAGAGCAATAAAATAATATTAATCTGATATATAAATGTGATCAAAAGAGTATTTAAAGCTTTTCTGCCTGGGTTTACCGAGCTACATCAAATAACTACTGGTGTCTCTGGTTGAATTGGATTTAGCTTGGTGGTTAGCCTAGCCGTTAGTTAACTGGAGTTGAACTCGAGCTACACAAAGCAGTGAAAGCTAGCTAGCTTGTCTGCTAACTGCGTGGAACATGTAGAGAAGCCACGCTGAGTCAATTTAAAAAGATATCAGGTCTCACTAAAGCAGTCTTACGAACCGCACTGAGCTCCTGTTAGGAACCGTTGCGTTGCCAGGAACAAGGTGCTGCCGGTCTGAAAATCCCACATAAAGTGATTAAGGTTTGAATGTGGAAATGGAAAATGAAAAGGAAATGAAAAGACAAAGATGTACACATAATTTTAAAATAGTTTACACATGAAGTACTTTCATATTGTTACATTGTAAGTATTTATTATATCTTTCAGAGACACTTAAGGTACGAGAAGACAACAAACTTGACTGGGAAATTTTGGTCTCATCATGAGTATTTCATTTTCGGGAACTAATCCATATCTGTGGCACTGATCAACACTTTTGTTACTGTTGTAGTGTCTGTACTACAAGGCTTGATATACCATACACCATGT
>CAESWR010000166.1:885761-899373 GCA_903171835.1 Mullus surmuletus | reverse complement strand
TTTTTCATTTTGACCTCGCATACTCAAAATGTTAAGTATTGAGTATGGAAGTATGTGATTTGGGACACAGCATGACGCGCTGCTGTGCTTCCTGAACAACGCTCCGTGGAACAATCAGCTGTCTGCGGGTATAGTGCGCGTATAGTGCACGTCATAGGAATTTAACGAGGCTTCGAAGCAGAGATTTTGCCTCGAGGAATTTTTGTGATCGAGTTAATCGAATAACTCGACGAATCGTTTCAGCCCTAAGTGTTATCAGACGATCTTATGGTTACGAATAACAATTCCACGTTTGAGCTTTCGAGTACTATGACGAGATGTGTACATGATGACTTGGGCATTGTGCTGCTTCTTCACCCCCCTACTTGCATCCTCACTCAGCCGTCTTCAAAATTTGTCCTCACTGGGTTGACAAATCACAGGTTGTCCAGGAGATCCAGGTAGATTCTTTGGGACAGATTATAGGCAACAATGCCAATTATCTCAAAGCCACCTCTGCTTTCCTGTTCCAGACCTCTATGTTGTGGCTTTTAGGTGAAAATACTTGTGAGTTTCTGTTTCTATTGTATGGTTATGTGTGTTTTTTGTGTTTCAGTACATTGTCCCAGTACTCCTCTTGAAGAGTTGGTATCTCAACCTTTGACCATGATGATAAAAACGCATTGATTTACTCCTGGTGCAACAGCTCGTACAAATCTGAGACGTAGGTTTGATAAACCAAAATTACTGGTTGTCTCCATCTACATCAGACTGTGGACCATTTAATGATTGACTGGTAATGAAACAAAGCAGCATGTTGACACACTAATGGTGCTAACTTTGGTCAAAGGTGATGTTAAACCATATCATCTGTTTTTTGCATGATGACTCCAACTTGAAGACACCAGCAGATAATGGTTTGATAAGTAACCTTAGCAACAAGGTGAAGCAACTGACTCATTTTCCCCATATTTTTTTCCATTGTCTTTGTTTTTTTTAGAGATCTTCATCACATTAGCGAGCTACACAGCACAGCCAGAGAAGACAAAACCCAGATTAAGCCCTAATGGCTGCTTAAATTTTCCAGCAGTGTGATCCTTTTGTGTCATCGTAAAAGCAGTCCAGCAGATGGAGATCAAAAAATCACTCTGTGGGTAATTAATGCACATGCAAAGACGCTACAACAGCGCAACACCCTGTGGGGACGGTCAACTCATCGTCGGAATTGAGTGTAGCACTTCACCGACACACCCTTCATGCACACCTCCCCACACTCATCCAATTACCAGTTGAGATCCATAGCTGAAATTGTTAAGCCCACAAAGACAATGAGCTTCGTCGTGCTGATGAATATTAATAAGATGCTCTGTTTAGAGAGCCCGCAATTAGACCGTATTAGTGTTCTTGTGTACCGGGAGAAAATGATGATGATGGCTGCTCAGTGATGATAGTGATTTAAGCAAACATATTCATCAAACGCGGCCTTCAGTGTGCTGCTCAGGCACTCTCCCATCAGCCCTTTTTCTTGTGGAATGTTGTGTTTGACAAATACGAATCCCTTGAGGTTGAATAAGGGAATGAGTTGCTCCGAGCAAGAACACGCGGAGCAAAGTTGTGTTGTCATAAACAAGGAAGGAAAGAAAAAGAAAGAAAGTGTTTGTAGGACAAACTCAATCACTTGGCCAGTAGTGATTTGATTCTTTTTGTGCAAGAGTGTCAATGGAGAGCCGGATCCTGACGAATTAAGCACGCTCCCGATGTAAAACAGTTCCATCTTCTCGCTCCATCGCCATCCGAGGCAGCACGCAGCCTTCAGTACACTGATCAAAAGAACATGTGAGCCCTTTCCCGCTATGTTGTAATGAGAACTCTGTCAATAAAGATCAAAGAAGATCAGGAGAAGGTCAGGATAAAAATGGCCCATGATCACTCCGATGCTCCGACCCCTAGCCTGCGTGAAAAAAATACAGCGGCAACTGGATCGTGTCTTGGATTTACTGGTTGAAATCGCGTCTTTCTGCATCTAACTTCCAGTGCACTCGCCCAAACACTCGATATCAAAGACTTTAGCGTGTCTCAGCAGCAGCAGCTCGACTACTACAGACCATGAAATATGGCTTACTACTGCAATGAAATATTCAGTAATAACATGCGGGAAGGAGCTGCTGTAAAGCAAACAGCTTTTTTAAGACACCCCCCCCCCCCCCGCTGATCCAGTGACACTGTGGAGTGTTACATGAATTTCCCTGAAGGAACCTCCTGATGAGATCAATAAACTTCCATCAATGTATCAAGTGTTGCATACATGGTAAAGTCTTAGACGCTGATAATTTGTACTGTAGGAATATTAAATTGCTGCCATGAGGCCATGAGCCGCTGCTGCCAATGCAGCGCGTGCTGCGTCCTGGTTCTACGTGTCTGCAAATGGAAACCTGTCAGCTAAATCTAAGAAATGTCTCGTACACAGGAAGGTACGGTAGCACAGAGGCAGATAGCACGGGATCATATTAGGAGCTGAAGTGTATTCTCCAAAGGCAGAAACAGGAAGGGATCGATGCTAGGAGGTTTTTTGATCCCAGTCCAACATGCCAGTCCACACACGCAGGGTGCATTCACTCAGGCTGATTGCTCGGTCATACTCTCAATGTATTCCACATTAACATTTCTGGGCTCCCCCTCTGTGATGTGTCGCTACCTTACGTGTTAGATGTAGTTAGACATGTGTTACATTCATGCTGGCTGCAATAATTCAGTTCAGACACATCAATATTTTCTCCTTTACTTGTGACTTTTGCGTTGAGCATTGTCAGTTTCTCAGCAGTTTCTTATTCATTTTGGACGGGTGTCACTATTATGCTGTGTGATGCATTGTGTGTGTTGCTGGAAAAGTTAAAACGGTCAAATTGGAGCGACTGACACTGTGGGAAGACAGTTGGATCGGAGCAAACAAACCATGTTGTGCTGGTTGGGTCTGTTGGGTGTTTACATTGGATTCTGGTTGGGTCTGTGATGCCATCACATGGTGATTGAAGCGCCTCCTTGGTTTTTAAATGTCCTACATGGTACATATGTTGAATAATTTCTCACCACTGTTGCATAGAACTGGTTGTTGCCGACTTTGTCAAGCCTCTGAAATGACATTGTTCTGAGAAACAGGGTGTGTTTTGGTTATTATGCTTTACTAATTCACACGAAATAATGCAAGCTTAGGGGCAGTAAATTTGCCCATGTGGAAAATGCTGTAATCACTTTGTTGTTTACTTCATAATGTGGCGAATGATTGATACCCCGTCACAGTTCCAGCGGCTCATTCATAAAGCGAAAAAATTGAATGGACAATTGCTTGCTTCAGTTCAGCGTCTCTCCTTCTGCTGATGTCAACCAAAAAAATGTGCAGCAGTCAATGGCATCATGTTTTGTGTCGAGTGTGCCTACAAATCTTTAGTGAAAATAGTGAATTAGTGCAAAATGCAGAACCGCACGTGGATGTAAACTTAAAGGCTAATTGCCATCAGGATCAACACCACTCGGGTCCGAGCTAATTCATTTATCTAAAAAACGATTAATGAAGTTTAAAACTGAATTGACAACATGACAGAGCACCTGCCCCCTGCAATTTCCACTTGCTGCTTTAGCACAACACTTCGAGACGTGGATGGAATGAGCAAAGTGAGCCATGGCTTCATGGTATTAAGTGGTATCGTGTAGATCAATGTGCTCAGGCTCTGCTGACATCTAAGGTATTAGGTTGCCCCACCCCCCACCCCCACGTCCCCCAATTAGAATAGAGCTCTGCCTTTCTCGCGGCCCTCAGTAGCACTGGCGCTCTGCTAGATGCATCCATTTCACATGACAGTGGAACAGTATCATTGGTTGGGTTTATTGATCAAGCGGTGATTCTCCTCGAGTTAGTTATAGCCTCTTTGGGGAAAGCCAGAGTGAAATTGGAGGCCACATAGTGGAAGATGAGATGTTGTGGTTGGTGTTTTGATTTACTGAGAAATGCACAAGTGCTTTGTCTTCTACTCGCACAGGTTTTCTCATTGAAACAAGCTCAAAGCACAGTTATTTTCTCCAGCAGAAGACTGATGAGGTCTGAAAGGAGAATATATTGGGTTGGAGGGAGAATGGGCCAAAGGTCCACTGTCCAACCATCCACTTAATAGCACCCCAGCAGCAGTGGGTAGAGCAGACAACAGCTGTACTCAAGTAAGAGTACAGTTACTTATATGACTCAAGAAGAAGTAAAAAGTAGTCATCCAAGTTCTTTCTTGAATAAAGAGGGAAAAAATTATTTGATGAAAAAACTACTCAAATGTTAGTAATTGTTGAGTAATGTCTGATTTATTTATTTCATGGCGACATGAATGTAATCAGATGGACTCAAATATAATACAGCCTTTTGCAGAAGTCTGTCTGGCAAAATAAACTGGAAATTATGCGCAGAATGGGCGATATAACATAAAAACTATTCTATTACGATACTCATACTGATTTTTAAACAATCTATTTTACCATTTTCCTAGATTCCATGTGAATGCAGCCCTCTCCCCGCTGCATCAAACACTAGAAATCTCAAGCGTGGCACCAAGCTAAGCAAACAGTGTGAAGGTGTTTCTACCTAAAAGTAATCTTCAGTTTCATGTTCTGAGGTTACATCCAACCTAAACGTCCACCTGACTTTTCAGAAGCAGCAACAAGCGCATGAATGAAATCTCCGAAGTCGCTTCCTTGAAGTGGCAGCATCTGTTGGATGACTCACGCCGTAGCTTTCTAAACCGCAGGTACTTATGTATGAGTCGAACTCATAATTCATCAGCATCTGTGCCCTTGATAAATTGCTCCCCTTCCCCCCTAGCCCTCCCCTCACTCAGCCCTCTTTGTGCCGCGAGCCGCGACTATGATGGTGATTATTAAAGAACGTCTAATGAAAATTACATTATCCCAGGATTCATAATTAATACCAAAATATGACTATAGACACTCGGCAGCGTGTAATTAAATCATATTTGCTCACATTGCGTCACTGCTCTATGGACGTACGCGGTGACAACTGGGCCTGGCACTCAGCCAGGATCCACCTCTTAATTGCTATTATTTCTAACCATTTTCTACTAATGAGTTTTAATCCAGTAACTTCCTTTCACGTGTGGAAATTAAAACCTTTTTCGTCCTTTGTTGTCCCATGAGCTAGTTGTTATAGAGAAGTGCTGTGGTCGACTGCCTCTCCAACCACCTCAGATCTTCTCGTCGGATTTAATAAGCAAGGTTAATGATCCCACTGAACAATGTGCTTGTCGTGTCCCCCACGGCTCACCTTCCTCTTTTTTTTCTTTTCTTCGTTACTGAAATGAGATATTTTTTGATTGGTTTGCGTGAAGCTGCGAGTTATGTTGTTGATGAGCGTCACTGGGTTGTTATTGAGGTTTCGTCTCGGCCTGAAGCCATGAGTGAGTTTGGACTTAACTGTATGTTCAGTAAGAGCTTTGGGAGTCAAAAACGACAGAGAAATGTATCATTTGTTAGGTGAATATAAAATTAGGATTTCTTTACCTCATATGTTAACAATAACAGGCAGGGTTTGTGCCGTTGGTCCGAAGACGAAAAATGTAACACTGTTATCTGGAAGAACACATATTTTTCAGTTTTGTAGACCATTTTAGACATTTAATTGAAAAAAAAATTCCTCCTCATGATGAATAAAACATCCAATTGCTGTGCCGTCATTCTAAAAACAGGAGAGGGTATTATTGACAAGCATACCAATTAATGATTGGAAAACACATTTTGACTTAAATCTAGAAGATGCAAAGTGGAAGGAGCCAAAGTGGTGAAAGTCCCACCGATTTTGGACCAATTTGACGTGACGAAGCTCAAAGGTTCGTCAGTTCAAATCCCTGTGAACATATAAATCCATGTCAACAACATCTACCGAGGTTTAGCATCATTGGAGATCAAAATTGGTCAGAAAACCCCCCTGTAGCTCCTTGTGTTGCTGCTAAATAAATATGCTGTCGTGCTGTAATTTCCTTTTCCTCCTCACCAGCTTTGAGCGTACAGACACACACAAACACTCCCCCTTGGACCAGACGTACACTTTGTGTGCCCTTTGACACGGGCCATGTGCCAATATCAGCTTCTCGGCGGGAGCCAACTGCCCACTCAGAGCCCACGCGGAGCCCAGTCAGCACATCATCCTGGTGTGTCAGCAGCTTCCAGACCCAACAGAGGGAGATGTGACTCTCCCACATGGTGGATCAGGTTTGCTCGTACTACGAGCTGCAGTCATCGGCAGTGCCTTTGAGCAGCATTGTCTGAAACCTGAGTGCCACTGATGGAGACAGACCTTTCTTATTTTTCTTTTTTTTTCTCCAATCTGCAGTCTCCTTCACCAGCATTTTTTCGACTTCTCTCAAGTGCCACTTGAAGGTGGTGAAATGACACAAGTTACAAACGGCATCAGCTGTGACTTTAGATGGATCCATCAAGCGCAGTCAGGAGTGCAGATGAAGGAGGTTGAAGCCTCGGCGTGGACGGTCGCCCTCGTCGCAAGAACAATGGCCTCCGTTCCTCCCGTCTTGTAGCTCAACACGCAGAAAAATCAAACTGGGAACTCTGCATGTCTGGCGACTCATTGAAAGAGGCAGAAATGCCTCCATTGAAATGTTCTCGAGTAGTTTGGCTGAAGACGCATCAAGGGAACTCAAAGGCAGCACAAAACGATGGCCGCCAAGGCCAGAGTGGAACAATAATTGGGTGTCAAACAACTCATCGAGTGAAACGTGCGAGCTTTGCGGTTGGATTTGCTCAGTCAAACCTCCAGACTCGAGCAAACATGAGACTGCATAAACCCCGGAAGACCCGACAGAGGTTTTCCCGCTACCCACATGGGAGAGGGGACACGCCGAGGGAGGCGGTTAGAGGATGTCCCCCGTGTCCGTGGCTACGCTAATTATACCCTCAGCGTGGGACACGGCCCCTAAGCTCCTGCCTCTGAATGGGAAGAGCAGCTACTATCAGTGGAGTTGGTTGGAGGAAGCCTCAACNNCACCACACACGCACACACACACACACACACACAAACACACCATTACCCGATGACTCATGCTTGTTGGAGGAAGAGCTGCAAGGCCGGCGACACGGATCGATGGGTAGGAAGACAAGCCGAGGCGGACAGCTAATTGTGCTGTCTGTCATTTACAATCATGATAGAAGTATTCTACAGTGAATTTACGTGTATTATGTTTTGCGTGTATTTAGACGCATCATTTCGCATCGCTAATACACATAAGGCACGACTACTGCTAGCATCCTCTTTTTGAATTTGAGCTTCACTCAAGTATTGATCCAAAGGCAGTGGATAAAGATGGGTGGTATATCTTTACTTCCTTCTACTGTAAGAAAAAAAAGTACATGTTGGCATCCTTTGTAGTAGTGTGTGTGCAGTAGTACTTAGAAGATGGAATCGTGGTATCAGTCACAAGCAACCCATTGTTTGGACTGATTGCGGTCGCCATCGGGTGACAAATCCCAGCCCATTGATCTGAGAATCTAACCCAGAGCATTCCTTTTAATTCAGCTGATTAATTAGCTAATTAAAATATTTTTTTCATACTTATCACCTCTCACATTTGACCAGCAGATGTTTTCTGTAGAGACGGGATGGGATTAGACGATGGTAATCTTGTGGTCTGGCGGCTTCATGCAGTCCTTCTTTAATCCCCACTCTCTTTTTAACCCATTGTGCGCCTCGCCGGCCCCAGCTGACAGATTTCCACCTCGTTTGTTGTCACAAAACTGGAATTCACACTGATACGATATTTAGAAAAATATTGATATTTGATTTGATTTTCAATACTACGCAACCACTCAGAATTTAGTGTAAAACTGTTCGTTTTTGTTTAAATAAAAATAAAGAACTTTATTCTTGAGGTAGAGAACTTTTTCAAGTTATTCTTTACACAGTAACAGTATGCAAATACGTTTTTATTTTTATTTTTATGCAATTATTCAAAGGCCTTAGATAGTCACACATTCAAAAGTCACTTAACTGCAATTGAAAATAAAAAACAGTGCAATCTAAGCTAACCTAAGGCCAGCCTACTCAAACTATATATCCGCTAATATCAGAGCAGGTTCTCTGGTAACATCTACACCATGGATGTATAAAGAAAAAGCTGCACACATGCAAATGGAGAATCATTCCCGTATCCTCGTCTGTAGAGCGGATATGTAACCTACTGTTCAGCCATCGCTCGCTAACAAGACCACACGTTAAAGTAAACACCGATATATGTGATAACTCTAAGCAACATAATTCAAGTTATACTGTTAACAACCTTTTTGAATTCTTTATACAGGTCTGGGTGTCTGTCTTGGAGGTGCTTTGCGAAGTTCGTCGTGTTCGCTCCTTTGGTCGGCACAGTTCTGTGGCATCTCTTGCATAGAGCACTTCTATAGAGCATAGAGCAAACAGCACTTCTGCTGTTTTGTTTGTTTGTTAAAACCGGTTGCGAAGGTTCTGCACATGCCATCTTCTGGCATCATAATTTTTTTATTGTCGTCGCTGAAAATACAGTCAGTGGAGTTTGTGTGAGCGACTGTCTCTGTCTTCATGAGGCAGGAGTGGAGGGGCTGCTGCACGATGGCTCGCTCCCCAGGGCTGTCCAGTCTGTGTGTGTGTGTGTGTTGGCGGCGGCACATGTGTAAACCAAGGAGGCAGGTAGAGTATTGATATATCGATACTATGGAAAAGTCATATTGTACCGTTTTTATTTTTCAAAATCAATATTTTATCGATATTTTTGACAACAATACTCATTAGTGGCTCATGGGTGTAGCGTGAGTTAGAAACAGTGGGTACACTGATTTGTGCGAAGAGTTCCCCGGGTTCCTCTCTACACTTTGTCAGCCGACCTGCTGCTCCGCGACAACCAGGGTTCAGTGCTAGCTCTCCATAAAGACACGGCCGGCCCGTCATCCATCACAAACACGACGGTTGTACTGAATGATTCCGATTGTTATGTGTTTGCCTGGAGATTCACACCGCTTAGCAGTCTCGTCCTAACAGCGGCGTGAGACCCCGGGGGGAGAAGCATCATTGTTCTCATTATCCGCCGGAAAAAATAACTGCTGAGTCTATGAAGTCGCTGAGCTCTGCATAATTCCCTCAAATTTGGCCTTATCCTTGTTAGATGTTCACCCTACATGGTCAGTGCGATTTTGGTTGCCTAAAGGCCTTTGCGCACCGATTCTGCGCTCTCTGCAGACAGAGAGGCTCTTTATTTTGCCGAAACAAAGAGATGATAAAGTAGTGGAAAGGACACCATGACGCAGAATTGAAAGATTGGTCCACCGACATCACAGCTGGAAGGGGTCAGGATATTTAGCGCAGGTTCTTCATCAGTAAGTGAGACTCAGCTTGGTCTTCTCGGATAAATCACTACATTTGCAAAAACATCAGCATCAGACTGCAGGGATTCTGTGCTTCACATTGTTTTATCGGATTATGGATGTAGACTTTGTATTAGAAAAAACAGACACAGAGAGCAAAGGACTGAAACCTTTTCTGTAAACTTTTGGTCATGCTGTTGTACTCATGTTGTTGGGTCAGTTAGGTATACTCTTCTGAAATAACAATTTATCTTTGACATTTGAACTAGAATAGGTCAGAGTGTATAATAATGTATAATGTTGTTTTCTTATCTATATAAATGCAAGTGTAATGTAAAAAAATGCAAGTCACTGGTGAGTTGTGCTATTTTTAGAGTGGGCGGCGTGCGACTCATTTGGTCCTTTGGGGCAACCTGGTGACCCCAGACCCAAGGTCACTCTGACATTTCTCAAGACCCCCTTTGAGGGAATTTCCTTGAATTTTGCCCCAAATGTTCCCCAGAGTTCAAAGTTAAACTCATTCTGATGTCTATTTTTCTTGTATTTGGGCAGGATTTCATTACATCTCACACATGTAGTTGTGTGTGTGTGAAAGCTTAAGCTAATATAGAAAAGAAGAATTTTTTTCCCCACCGTTGGAGGCGCAGCACCACTGGCTGAGTTCGACACATAACACTGATCCAAAACATTACTGACAGTTGAACGTGCCGAGAGGAAGCGAGCTGTAGATGTAGATGCTGTAGATGTTATATCGAGCGGCATGTCCACGGATGCTCCGCCCCCTCCGTCGTGCTCCCGGGGGGCTCGGATGCCACATTAAACAGCCGCAGGAAGTTACATGGAAAAGGTTGTGCATCACCTTAACTTTTACACTGGGGGTTGTTTGTGCGTTTTTTTTCTTGCTGGCTTGAAATTGAAATGACTTAAATTAGTTAAAAGTTTTTGAGGCTCCCCTCGGGGCTGCACCACACACGGGAAGGTTCAATCACTCAGCGCCACATCCATCGGAGGCAATGAGCCAAAACCTCTAACAGTACCATCACACATATTGATATAGCAAAACAAAATAAGAAGACTGATTGCCGCGCCACAGGGGTTTTATTTATTCATTTTTTTTCTTCTTCCTCTCCAGAATGAAGAATCCTCCCGTCTGTGCTTTAGCTCTGATGTTCCCACCTGATAAGATAAAACCGAGATTCTTGTTCATTTGCGGCGAGTGATGGCGATAATGAGGGTGGTAAAGCTGGAATTTCTGTGATGCGTCTTAAAAGAGAATAGGAATTGTTCTCACGTCTGCAGATCACGTGATAACGAGGTGGAAACATTTCAAAGCCGAGCCGTAAATACGCTGGAGCCCGGACGCACTCATGAAAGCCTTATTTAATTAAAACATGATGGGATTTTGTGAACATACGCATCTTGCATGGGCGTGCTTTTCAGTTTGCAAATGATCTTCTGTTTAATGTCTCAGCCAAACTGTCCAGATAAGCTGCAAAACAAATCAGTTTTGTAATATTGATCCCTTAAAAAGTAGCAAACCCATCTTCAGTGCAATCTCGAAGTATTGTTTTGGATTTTAAATTTCATTTAAGGTGGTGAGCTTCTCCACCATGTACTTGATGGTCCTCTCCGTGGTGGTCTTTGTGAAAAGCAGAAGATAGAAGCGTTTAAATGGCACCAACACGGTCTGAGGAAACCGAGATAAGCAGGATTTAGTGCCAACGCTGTGTGGCGCGGCCTTGGGGGGACGGTCTGCCGACGTCCGTGGGTGGTGGAATTCAACCGCGTATCGATTTCTGAGGATTTCCTACCAACTATTAATAGTCATCACCATTGACTTTGTTGACATGGACAATTAGTCTCCGTCTCGTGAACGAGCGACTATATAAAGCAATTGTTCGCAGTTCGTCTGGTGTGCCTTTGAACACCCACAAATGAACATCAGCACCTCGCCGCGTCGCCCCTCTAATCCCAATGCATTATTTGTTGTGAAACACTGCTAACAGTAGATCCTTTTGTCTCTGCTTTTTCCCAGTGAACTTTGACCACTTCCAAATCTTACGAGCCATCGGGAAAGGGAGCTTTGGAAAGGTAATGTAGCCACTTATTCTCTCTCTTCACTGGCCTTGACTATCTCCATGCTCCTCATGACACGCTGCCTTAAAGATTCACAATTCTATTTCTGTGAGGGCGATGAGCAGAGGTTGTGTGTTTCATTTCTTCCAATAAAATCATTTCTTTCACATCGCGCCGGCCGACCTGTTGGGAGTTTTGACCTCACATCTCTGCTTAATTACAAAGCAGCACAATAGCACGGCCACGTCCTGTCAGCACACTCCACAGTTGTGCTGAATGCTGCGAGGTGGAATTTGGCAAGTTGACGTGTGTGTGTGTGTGTGCATGTGTGTGTGCGTGTCCGTCGCATTGTGAAGCTTTCAACCTCGTCTCAGGTGCCAATATCATCCTTGTTCGCTGCTGTCAAGATTTTGGATTGACTTGTGAGCCGTTTTTTAGTTAAGGAATTCTTTTGTGTTGGTAATGAAAGCCTGTGTGAGCCTTCGGTAATGAATTCAGCGCGAGGTGTGTGTGTGTGTTTCCGCACACAATTGGGCTCAAGAGATTGGAATAGTTTATCTTCATTTTGAATCCCAAATATCAGGGCTAATATTTGTTCATTATATTTATGTCTGTGCACGCCTTAGCAAATTCTTCCTGCTTTGCTCGGGCTCCAAACACAATCTTTTTTCTTCAAAAACGTGTCCCTCTGTTACACGGGAAGTCATCGCCCAATGCTGAATACATTACCATGTGAATTTATGTTAATTTCCACGTATTGCTTTGTTCCCCTCAAGCTGCTGTCACTTCCCTTATGATACTGTGAATCTGCAGCCAGCGAGGAAATCCACTGCATGCACCGAGCGGAGACGCGAGTGCAGCAGCCTAAATGTTTTGGCACGTTGCGTAATGGAGTGTTAAAGTCCCGCCCCTTCCGGTAGACCTTGTGTGACCATTGAGATCGTAAAATACGAATGGGTTTCAATGCAGAGAAAGTCATTATTTTTCAGTCTCAGTCGCTCTATGCCCCTGATTACACATATGTTGTTTGTGGATTTAAATGATCACTTGTTATCTCAAGAGTTTACGCAGTTATTGTGCAATTGTTCAGTTAAAGGCTGTAGAGAAAACACAATGAGAAAGACGACATGTCATGTATGTCTCCCCATCAGCATAACTGAAACTCTCCACTTTCCCAGGCTTAAAATTATTTTACCTCTTTCGATGCTCTCATCCTCCCCTTGGAAAAAGGCGGTGAAGTGGAGAAGAGAGAAAGGCATGTCTGTTCCACAGTTCCAAGTTCGGCTGGTGACGTTTATCGTTCGTGTCGAGAGCAGCAAAGAGCTGTAGTTCACAAAGCGGCCTCAATCAAAACATTATCAAACTTCTTTGCGCCAAATTGTAGTCTTCTTTGCATGAATCTATCTTTAGAAACCACATACATACGGGTTCATGGCACAATTCAAACAGGACCCTAAAATAAATGTAATCTCCTCGTTAACTCTCATTCTTTCATCCACCCCAGTTCATCAGACGTGGAAACAACTTTGTAGACGATTGCAGCTAATGACGGATGCTTAGACAGACTGAAAAGTTTAGATGTAGGAGCTTTTCCACCTTAACTCTGGATGTTTGTGAGCCGGTCCAGCGTTACGCAACATCTGTAACTCAGTCATGTACACGGGTTGAAAGGAGAGACGTGTACACACACACACACACACACACACACACCAAATCCACTTCCACAGTCAGGAAGATGCTCACAGTCGATGGTTTGCCCTTGTCGGAGGTCATCCTGTCTGTGTTTTTGGCCTTGCTCGGCCGTCCCGCTGGTTCTGAGCAGCGCAGGTATTCAGCTTCCCGCAGAACGCACAAACGCCCCTGAGGCGATGCTGGCGAGCGACGGTGCAGCCGTTCAGAGTTTGCATCCATTCACGTGGTTCGCACCACAGAGTGTCTGCATTTGTTTGTTATTCCAGTCGAGGCCATCGTCATTATTATTATCCAGCTCCAGTTAGCTGCGGTTGTTAAATGCCGAGCATTCAGATTTTTGGGTGCAAATTCCAAGGAGAAGCTTTATGAAAGCTGCTGTGTGTATTCCAGCGTGTGTAGGTGCTCCTAGTGTGTGTGTGTGTGTGTGTGTGTGTGTGCAGCCCAATCCTCATGCCCGACCCTGGGTGGTTTG
>CAESWR010000166.1:872370-884774 GCA_903171835.1 Mullus surmuletus | reverse complement strand
CCCCCCCCCCCCCCCCCCCCCCCCCCACACCCACCCACCGTCTCCCTCGGCTCCCCTCACAATTCAATTCAAGTGTGTTTTATGGGCGCGACAGTAAAGAAACCCATGTTGGCGAGGCGATATGGTCAAATGAAATATGGTGTTAATATCATTTGAAGCCCCCCACTCGCAGCGAGGCCCCTCTATACTTCTCTCCTCTGATGTTTCGGAGCATCCTTCCTCTCCTGGCTGGGGAGGAGGAGCGACAGTAGGTGTGTGTGTGTGTGTGTGTGTGTGATTATTTCCACAGCAGCGGAGGATGGAGCTCGTTTGTAACATGCCAGCGACGGGGCCGGATGGCCACATTCAGCTGCTGAGGGAGGATAATTGCCTGCTCCCCTGTTGCTCTCTCTTCGCCTGTTTCTCTCCGTCTTTTGGCTCTCCACTTTCGTAGGAGACGGCCGTTTCCGCCGCCGGGCTCATTAAGGCCCGAATTGGCGTGGGGGGAACCCAGGAGCAGACACTCGAGGGTGGGACGTGACAATCATGGGCGCTGACAGATGTTAAGTGACAGCTCCTTAACGCTGACAGTCAGACGGGCAGGTAAACATCCAAACAGAGTGGGGGGGCAAGATGGCATGGAGGGTCAGGGGTGGCACTGGAGCTCAGCTGGCGGGTTCCACGGCACACACTTGGGTCGGAATAGACCCTCATTAGGAAATAGAATGACAGTTGAATCGACGGCCGCATCTGGAAATGAGTGGGAGGAGAGGCAGGAACGCCATGGAAACGGACGGCGAGTTAGTTGGGGTGGGGTGGGGGGGCATCTATGGGGTAAAGGTCATGATGGAGCCTTTGTTAGCGTTTTCTTGCTTTTTTTTCTTTATACTTTGCACGTCGCCCTCGGCAACCTATTAGCCCCAGAAATGTGTGCTTCTGCATCACACTCCACCTCTCCGAAGCTCCGCCGCCAGTAAACCTGCGGAGGCCATATGGAGGAAAATAACCCCGGGACACGAAAAAAAACCCCGCGTGACACCCAGCTGGCTCGGAAAACTTGATGCTCATCTGTTTTCGCTTAAAAACTGATATTTTTGCATCGGCCAGATTTAGAACCAGGGAGGAAAATAGGCCGATTGGAGGCGTCGATTTGAGCGTTCCTGCCAAGAAAAAAAAAAAGAAATAATGGCTGAAAGTGATGGCAGCAGCGATGTAAGCCAGAGGCGGTCGTGACCTCTGGAATATTTCTCACCAAAATCTACATCTTCTTCTCTTCGTCGTTCTCGAACTGCGGAGGAAAACTTGGTACAACAGCAGAACTGCATACATGAGCGACCATCACCAGGTTTGTCGACTCTAGCTAATAAGGGGGTTAGATTCTGTCCCCCCTCCCCTCGTTCCACCTCCACACGCTGCATATCTGTGCAGCCCCATGGAGAATGAATTGCAAAACTGTAAAGGTGGCTGCTGTGTTTTTTTCTTCTCAGGATGAGGTGACATTTTGCGATGAAAATCTCATGTAAGGCTTCGGTAAAAATGAATCGCTTAGCCATAAAAGTTCAGATAAGAATTCCATCACCGCTCGAACGTTTTTCATCGGGGGCGCGGCAGCCCGAGGCCGCGCGTCAGGATCAAAGAGCCGACATGCGGCTGCGAGTCACGTTTCTGTTTATGAATGATGCCATTTTCTGCTGTTATTGAACATAATTCTTATCATAGAGAAGTCGATGTAACACACCACAAAAGCAAGCAGACAAATCCATACCTACTTAGATTGTGAAAAGGTCACGTAAGAATCAGTTGTAGTTTTAGTAAATACATAACAGAAAGGGCGTGAGGGGAATGTTTCACCCGGCAACGAGAATAAAGGTCGACAGTCGAAGGAGGAAAACATTTACCACGTCCAACTGCCGGCGCAGCTGATCTGATCTGATCGGGTGCGCAGGTGGACAGATGCCAAACCCTGCAACAGGTGTGTGATGGATGTCAGACCTATTTCATTCATAAATATGTGAACAACGGTCATCAAACCCTCTGAATCACCTCGACTCTTGTCTGTTGCTCATGATATCAATCAAAGCTGGATGGCACAGGTCATGATGCACAGAAAATGATCTCGCTTCACCATAAATACAGAAAAGCGCAATAGAGATTAGTTTTTTTCCCCAGTGGAATCATTGTCATTTTTTGGCAACTTTACTATTGTGCTTTATTGTCTCCAATTGTGTGACAATAAAGGCATCAAAAGACAGAAATAAATGATAATGACAGACCTATGAAGAGTAACTGTGGGAGTTTTTCATGCGTTACAGTGTTGTCAAATTGATTAATAATCAGGATATTTGTAAAACTGTAATACTGTCTCTGGCAATGATTAAATCATCACTTCACTCTGTTCTGCTTTTCAGTGTGTATCTACGCTCAGTGTCACTCAGCTGAAGTTACATTTTACACTGTTTATTTTCCTTAAATTCATATAAATTTAGTGGACTATCTGTCTGTACATAACAACAACAATATGGGATGTCGAGTTTACACCATGTTCCGCCTGCATACCTGGTGTAAAAGAGAATCAAGACTGGAATGGATTTCTTCGTGTTGTCATTATCATGGTGGTGATACTAACTTCCCCCACAATGCATTGCATTAGGACAGTGGTTCCCAAACTTTTCACAGCCCGTACCCCTTCAGTCATTTGACCTCCAGCCATGTACCCCCTACTCTCACGCACTTATAGCAGCTAGAAAAAGAAATGTCTGTAAGCCTGCCGCCACCCCCAACTCCCACATTTAGCATGCAAAACATACAAATAAATCTCTTAAAGTGAATTATTTCTCACAAAATAGACTTATTTACAAATAAAATGTAATCAGGCTGTTTTCAAATCATGTTTTTATTTTTATTTTTCGCGTACCCCCTACGTCCCTTTACGTACCTCTAGGGGTACAAGTACCCCAGTTTGGGAATCACTGCATTAGGAGATGCACTGTGATTGACATTGTAATTGTGAGCTTGTAGTCACGCTGTTACCTTGATAGTTAGAAAAAGGCGTCATTTCAGTCTAGAAATTTGATTCAAATTTAAAATAAGTCATCAACCATTTACGATTGTTTGATGCCACTGGTATTTTAAGGCTTACATTGGAAAATAACCTGAGTGAATCCAATAAAAGACAATCAAAGACAGGTAAATATCCTTTTCTCTGTAACGTTGCTGCCGTCAGATCACCCGCATCTTACCTGGATACAGAAGTGCTACTCTCCGTATGTTATTTTTTGATTGGCTGATGGGTAGTTCATCTTATTGGCTCGAACGTGTCAAGCTCCCGTTGAGCTCTACGATGCCCACAGCGTCTCGCTACATGTGTTAGAATAGTGGTGTAACTGGGTGGGCGCTACATAATACATTCTCGTGTGAGAAATGCCAGTTGTGGTGGGCGAGTGCGAAAGAGTGAGAAAGTAAAAATGCGTTTCTCACACGCCGAATACGTGAGACTTGAGAGCCATCCGGAACCCAACAGTTGACTTATCAGTTTTATCGGAGAGATCAATCACAGTAACGGCGAGTTTTATCCCTCAGTGATTTAATCCAAAGAGTACGCACGGTGTGAATATCCGTCAAGATGATGGAGAACAAGACGCAAGCCGGCAAATTCACTCAGATTGATGAATATGTACGAGATTTCTCACCGCTAATGAAACACGCAGCGACACCTTCAGTAAACCTGATGAGAATGTACTCCAGATAAGCCTTTGGGCACTCTTTGCGCATCTTTAGTCTCTTTAACATTCTGTGATCCATGTAATCCTCATTATGCCTTCCTTATATTTCCCAACCTTCACACATGAGCAACTTCAAAGTCCCGCTCTGTGTTTCATTTGAATTGGAGATTTGTGAGTGCCGACTCCCGGGGAGCCTGTTTGTACGTATGTGCTTGGACAGAAGCGTTCTGCCATTTGGTGGCTTCTCTCGGGAGGCCGTTCTTTCTCTTTTTTTACACATCAATTTCTTTTCTTTTTGAAATCTAGTGCAATTACAGAATATGTCGCCATCTCTATTTCAGCTCGTCTCTGGCATAGATTCATGCAACTAGAACAACCACTAATTAAAACCCAAAGTTAATTACCAGCTGGTTTTGGGACTCCTACTGACCCACCGAGCAAACATCATCCATATTAGATGCAGCTTCTTTGTAAACATGATAAAAACGTGTGTATTATATCAATTTCACCCAGTTAGTCACAGACGGTTTATTTTCCAAAATCATCGGTTGATTAATTGATGTGTCACACAGCTGAAAATTCATTAAAAAAAAAGAAATCACAGCTTCAGCTGCAGATGATAGAATACTTTTAACTGGTAATCTTTGGTGTAATTGAATGATTATATCCAAGACAATTTCCTGCATCTCCGCACTGATGGATACCGCAGGGTGTATGTGTGTGCGTGTGTGTGTGTGTCCACATACTTCCTATGCCTCATTTTATCGACAGAGAAGAAGAGAAAGCCGTGTGTTTTCCCCCTGCCCTCTCGTACAAACATCCGTCCAGAGATCCACAATTCAACAGACATAATTTACCGAAACAGAGGCAGAACAGCTCCGTCGTGGAAGAAGATCGACTGCATGCCGGAATGTATTCACCATGCAGTCATACCTGAGTGTCAGCGTCACAAACACACACACACACACTCTCACACTCACACCCGTCCGGCTCGACGGCTGGTAAATTGAGTGGTGACAGCAGGGATGTCAGCATCATCTGGCTCATCCAGGCAGAATATGAAAGGCAGCGTCCTCTGGTTGGTTGTCAGGGTAGAAATCAATGTGGGAGAATCGTCAATAACGAGAGAGACTGAAACAAAGCAGATGGAACAGTGTCGACGTGGCGCAAAGAAACGTCAGAAATATCAAAACGTCTCGTTTCACTCAATTAGAACTCCGTTGTTTTCGTGACTGTGGTTAATTCTTTCAAACCGTTTTCCTTAATGAATTTGATTGGAAATGGTGAAACCGGTGAATGTTGAGCCTCACAATGATTGAATATGGATCCAAAAAGATGGTAATTAACTCCCGCAGCAGACACACACACACACACACACACACACGCAGCTGCAAACATAGCACTGAGAGGCTGGATGAGCAAAAGTTTGTCTCTTTTTATTCTGCCTAATTGACTAATTAATCATCAGAGCTCCAGAGGTATCTGAATCTGAGAGGTCGGAGTGTTGGTGCCACTGTTGTTTACTTTACAGTGTGTGTGTGTGTGTGCATGTGCATGCAGTCGTGTGTGTTTGTCAGCATCCGCACTGTTTAATTCTCAGGGAAACACCTCTCTCGTTCTGTGCGCCACGCTCAGCCTCGCCAAGGACTGATTCATGACTCGGCTTATTAACGGTCGCGCCCGCTGCGCCGGTTCATCCCACAACTGCGCAAATGGACGGCCGGAGCTCGGTAAACACTTTCATTTCCTGCGGGCCGACAGCCGCCGCCGCTGCTGCTGCCGCCACAGAGCGAAAAACATCCAGTGGAATGAACCAAATGAAAGAGCAAATTATTCCTTCTTCTCCCTGGATGACATGTTCATCAGACCCTGAAAGTGTGTTTGCCTCGCTCGCTTCTCTCAGAGCACTCTCGCCTCAAATGCAGCATCGAATGGTGTTTATATGTGTGAGTGTGTGCGCGAGTGTTTATGTGTGGCCGTGCTTTCAGGTTTACCCGACAACACTTTTCCAATCAGTGCTCGCTGACGATGAGTGTTGAAGCCATCATACCAACACGATACACGGCCTGAGAGGTAATCTGAGAGAGTGATAGATGCCGGCATTTAAGGTGCACTGGATTTCTGCTGAATTTAAGAGATGCGCCCCCCCACCTCCCGCCTCTCCCTCCCCTCGGGCAGTGGTCGTCTATCTGCTCGTGCGCCCCCCCCCCAAACTGTGTCTGAGTCTGAGGCTTCTGGCCGACTTGGCACTTACCTGACCTAGAAAACAGAAAATCCGCAGCTTCCTGACTGAGTACACTAAATTTAACACCCCAGCCCCTTTTCTCTTCTCCACAAGCCTTGTTGTCCCAGGAGCTTTAGACCTTCTGACAACAATTGATAGGCCCGACTGCAACGCACAAGGAGAAGGCGGCGAATTGTGAAGGTAAACAACGTGTGCGGCCAGCCGGTTCTTGAATTTAAACTGTGACTCTTGGCTTTGAAGTGTGACATGAAAGGGTTTGAAGCGGGTGATGCAGCTAATAAGCATTTATTAAGTGCACATGTTTAAGGAGCGCCAAGCATTGAGAGGAACCAGAGGGGGGGGGGGTCTGGGGGTGAATGGATACAGGCTCTCGGCAGAAGTTTAAGACTTGTTTTTAACGTCTCCTGGCCTGGGGATTCCTGGCTCGAGCTCCGAACATGTCCTATTTAGCCCCGGATGTTTTTTGTACCTCAAAAGGAATAAAACAGAAGTGTACATTAACTGAGCAACCCTAGTTCTGTGTTGTGCTGCCACATAGCCCTCCACGTTGTTTCCACGCGTCTCCAACCCGCGATCAGCTGTGACCAATGTGTAGGAAGCCCAGACGGGACACACATTAACACCCGAGCAGCCACCAATAAGAAAGGATTCTTCCGTGTTTGATTGGCTGACATGTATCTATCAAATCTGAACTGATAGTGTTCCGAGCGGTTCAGAGTCATCACATGAGCGGAAAAATGGACGACGTTTCTTGCGTAAGAAAGAGTATCTACCTGCACACGTCGATCTTTATTACGAATGTTTGGCGTATTTTTTTCTGGCACCTTGACATATTTAGGTCGTGAGTGTGGTGTTCTGCTACCAATTTAAAGCTACAAAATACAATTTGCTCATTTGGCTGTACCCTTTCTTTTGCTTTTTCTTTTTTGTTTGATCTTACAGAAATAACAACAGCATATTACTTCAGTTACAAAACAATTGATATTTTATAAAGATGTAACAGAAGAAAGCATACATATGAAGCTTTTTTGCGGGTTGGATCCCCCAGATTGTGTGGGCTCAGCCCCCAATGTTCCCAGCTCCAAGAAATGCCCCTGTGGAAGAGTTAAGTAGCAGAAAGTTTTTGGATCACAAGGACAGAGAGTCTGTGTGTATGTGTGCAGGTCGGGCCGCTCCGACCGGACGGTTATTCAACGCATCACCTGATACTCCATGAAGGTGGACGCAGGGTAAGAGAGTCCGTCCCGCAGACCTCGTGTCAAAGCTCTCGCGGTCTGAGGATGAGGCGCCGTAAACATCAGATCAGACCAAAGTGTGACTCTGGGAACATTCGGTCATTCCAAACTCCACCAAGTTTACTCGTTGAAGTTTACTTACTAGGACAGTAAAAGTGTTTGCTAAAGTTCCTAAAGTCTCTGCAGTGTCACTCGAGTCATTGCATGATAAACCTTGTAGCTTCAAGGGGTGACGGCTGATATAGGACCACTCGAAACAGCATTTCAGACCAAAACAAAGGGGCAGTCCTAGCTATAGCATTAGCTTTAGCATTAGCAGCTGGTAGGCTCTCCATGCTTTAGCTTTAGCATTAGCAGCTGAAAGGACTCTCCAAGCTTTAGCTTTAACATTAGCAGCTGGTAGGGCTCTCCATGCTTTAGCTTTAGCATTAGCAGCTTTCAGCTTTAGCGACTTTCAGTTTCGGTCTCTCTATTATAGAACTTTGTTTGGTAATGGAACAGGTGTTCTTGGTTGGAGCAGACATCCCAGAGTCTCTGTCTCCCGAGCGCTGAGCTACGAAGTGCTAGCTCACCCTCACATGCACGACCTCATGAACACACGACCTCTGGGTTTTGATGGCTGTCAGTGCTCAGGACTCCATGGCTTCTATTCACCTTTATATAGATGATAGTTGTTTGATATATCAAGTAAGTTATTAAAGATAAAATATCGTATACAGATATGTGCATCAATTCAAAACCGATCACAATATTGGTTTACTGTTATTTCGACAATGAGACTGAAAGCATAATCACCAGTGTAAACAGCTGCTTAGGTCGTGATTGAACATAATATGACCACAACACACACACAGATGAGGCACAAATCAGCCAGTGTGTTTTCAGTTTGCCGGGGTTGGAACCCTTAAACAGATCGTTCAGTGAGAATTCACCAGCTTACCAACTGAGGTTGGCCAGTGAATGCAGCTGATTCCACAAAGAATCAATCATGAAATTTTCATGCAGTCTCATTGTTTTTCCACAAAGCGAGAAGTCATGAAATGCAATATTAAAAGCATCACACCATCCAAAATGTAACCTTACCTCTAACTTCAAAAACAAGATGATGAAAGTCTCCATTTATTTGTTTCTAAACCTGCCTTCGTTAGGAGGTGTTGACACCTGCCGTGACCCCGCCTCAAAACAAGGGCCGGTCTCCACACGTGTCTGTTTTCCACAACAACTTTTTCCAAAAATATTGTATTCCGCCGTGAGCTGATGGTGTTTTATTGAGGACTGCTGGTACTCTCCAAGAGTAGCTTTCGCTCTCAACAAAACACTTCGAGCTGAGCCTACGTGATCGCTGCACCTTTGTCAGATCCACTCAATATTTTACACAATCTTTACAATTGCTGTGTTATTAAAATCGTCCTAGTAGCCCCTCAAGCACGCCCCCACAATCATGTGTTGATGCATCACCTGGCCCTGCAATTACATTACATGATCTTGCAATAACATGTGACCCTGGCCGGCCCCCGAGGCACTCGATATGATGCTCACGACCACAGACATACTTCACTTTGCGCCACCTGTCCTTGAACATCACACCACCCTGATCCTCAGCTCCACATTCGGTGTAAGATGAACGGTTAAAATATAATTTGAAAGCACTGTGAGTGCGAATGAAGTGTTTGGTGGGATTTAATACCTCTGCCGCGACAGATGAAACACATTATTAAAAGATAATAACGTGCTTCATGGCTACCTACTTTGAACATAGTTTGAGGGCCTCGCCTTTTGGCATTTCAGTCTTCCCGCTCCAGTTTATTTCTGCTCTTTCATAACCCTTCTGTCATATTGTTCAATTGATTGCAATCCTCGGTTAATAAAAGTGGTGTTCAAGAAACCGTTCATCTCGAACCTCATGATATTACAGAACATGCTTTGGGATCCAGACTTTTAGTGCCCAAAGTTCAGATAAAGTTTTAATGAAATTGAATACTCTGCAGCCTGACCTGTGTGATTGGTGTGTAGAAAGGTGGTATTTCTTCGCTTTTAGAAGCTATTTCTCACTAGATATGATGTCCTTATCTCTGCAGAGTGGACTTTATCATCATCTGGTGACCTTCAAACCATTCACCCATCCAGCAAATGAATAAAACGCTTTAAAGTTAGAGCAACCTGGCAGAATATATTAGAGTTCGACTCTGCAGTAGATGGGTCATACAAGCAGATAGGTCACATTGCATCTCTGTGGACCGCTTCAAGGAAAGTCAGGAAGAAAACACTGCTTTTATTTGAGTTTCCAAAACAAAGCTATTCTTGGTGCTTTGCAAAAATATTTGCCATGAGAATGTAGCTCATCTATCAGACAACACAAATTCCAGGAACTTTAAATAACCTCGTACATAACGCAATCTGTTTCAAGAACAACATCTTGTGCTGCAGCAATGTGACAGTTTCAGAGGCACCACATGACCAGTGTTGGTGTCGAGCAGCAGTAAATGTAATGAAAGTGCACTAAAATGAACATTACAGGAGCCATTTCTGCTGGATGTTGGGGGCTCAGTGTGGTATCAGCACAAAGGTTTTATCTAAAAAATGACAGTTTGCGTAAAAATATCTGACAGTTAAGCTTAACCAGTGGCTAAAATGTAGCATTTGAATGTTTACAGAAACGTTAAAGCCGTCCTGTTGGCCCGTTTTGCTGCACTTCATTAAATATGAAATATGCAATTATTAATAGTGAATTACTGTTGCTTTTTAAATAGCTCTGAGGCGTGGAGGAACCGCCATTGGTATTCTGCTACTGCTGCTTCTATTGTCTCATTCAGGCTCTGCAAAAGTTCTTTTTTTTTGAGCATATGGGTGAATAACTGGTGGCTTTATTTAGAATTGTGGCAGTTTAAATGTGTTGTTCAATCGCGGGAACGTGTTTCTCTGCCTGCCAGGTGCCCTGGCTGACCCTATGGAGATTAACTCCAGGAAACAGCCCGCCGAGCGCCTCGTTATTTGTGCCGCTCTCCTTTCTTAGCCCTGATTAAATAATGATTGTGCTGCAGAAAAAAACAAAGTTAGTTTCATGCTTCAGAGCTCAAAACTATTAAAAAACGAGCAAAGAAGGTGTTGTGATGCAAAGGAGGGTTTTTCTGCCGGCATCTGTCTTTGAGGATACCGATGAGACAGACAGGTGCTCTCAGCTGTAGCCTTTGAATTACTGCACATCAAAAGACACTGCGCTTCCAACATCGTCCAGAGAGAAACGGACGGGAAGCACCTTTTCCGCTGTGTGTTCACGTGCATGTCGGCGAGCGTGCACGCCTGTCCGACCGCCTCTGAGAAGCTCTCTTTAGGAGAGATAAACAGGTGCTACGTGCAGCTGGTGGTCAGAGATTAGAGCCAACGTTGCGACAGCATCTCATGCCGGGGCCAGCGCTGTCATCCTTCCCGTTGCTGGACACAAATCTGGAACTGTGAGCCAACTATGAACCCTGGACACGGCACATATAAATGCTGCTTTTTCCCCCCCCTTCAATTGTATTTGCTCATTAACCACGGCGCCATTCAAGCTCCCCACTGAATGCCTGACAGCTGCGGCGCCGAATTCATTGTCACCTGGAGCGTAACCACCAGTCACGCTCTGGTTTTCGTTTAGCTTTAGTTTGCGCTGCTCCTCCTCCTTTTATCCCTATAGGTACAAACCTGTTTCCCCTAACAAAGCAAACAAGTAAGGAAGGGAGCAAAACCACTGATGAGTCTCCTCTATATATGTGATAAACATGGAGACCTCAGCTCACTTTCCTCAAGGTGTTTTTTATTGGTGTTTGCTATCATAATATATATGATGTAGAAAATAAACTCATTTCAAGGGATAGTTTGGATTTTTTGACATGAAATTTTGGGAAAATCAGTGTGGTACATTATCAGTGACTTTTCCTCCACTGTGTCCTGTGAGCGGAGTTCCGGCCCGGTTTCGATGTTGCAGAAAGTAGTTCCGGTTGGTTGCTGGGGTCACAGTGATAAAGCGTTTTGCTTCAAAAAAATAATATGTGATTAAAAGAGTAATACATTTGCATCACGAATTCTTGGCTGTGAAAAAGTCAGACCTCGCAATCAACCGGCACTATTTTCTCTATGTTCGTATCACTGTGCGCTGCTGCCGGTTAACAGCTGTGTACCTTTCCATCAGCTGTTTCATGGTGCTTACATGCTCGGATGGCGGTCTCTGCAATGCAAGAGAGCTGATGTAGGAACTAGAGAGAGAGAGAAATACATCATTAGACAAGAAAATATATAAAAATGGTGCGGGTTTGCGCTCCACTCACGCGACGCAGTGAGGGAAAAGTCACTGCTGATGCACAACACTGATGGTGAGGATGTCATACAACTTAATGTCAGAAAATCAGACCTATACCTTTAACACACTGCATGCGTTCACCTTAACCCTACTTGTTGCTCCAACCGAGCCCCATCCTGAGAACCATCTTACCATTCAGTGATCGGTCAATAGATAAAGTAAAGGCATGAATAAATGACAGCTAAGATTACAATTAAAACAGAGAATCAAAACCAATATGGAAACCATAATACTGGAAGTTAGAAAGTTTGTGTTTAACACATCCTCTCGTAGAGTAGTGAATTTTATCCAATGCCAAATAATACACAAGGTCTTTTGTCTGCAGCTCAAAGGTTGGAGGGAGGTTTTTTTTCTTTTCCATTTTTTTTCCAGATTTTTTGAAATGAAGTTGTATGAGATCCTCACCATCAGTGTCGTTTGTCAGCAGTTACTTTTCCCCCACTGCATCCCGTCAGCGGAGTTCCAGCGTGTTGCAGAAAGTAGGTCCGTCTAGTTGCTGGGGTCACAAGAATAGAGCGTTTTGCTCCAAAAAACAACATGCGTTCAAAGGAGTATCCATTTGCATCACCAGTTCTTTGCTGTGAAAAAGGCCGACTTCGCAATCACCCAGCACTTTGTATCACTGCATGCACAAAAAAATGAATCAAAAATATCCCTTTAAGTAGCACAGGTCATCTAGCTAAAAAGAATTGCAAATGTGAATCCGCTCCACGGGCTGCACCTGAAACTGTGAAAATTCTGCGGAGATGAGTCTGCACAGCAGCGGTTGTGGTAAATAGTGCTACTGTAGGTGCACTTTAGAAAGGAAAGTGAGGTTTTTTGTTGTTGTACTAAGAACCAGTGTGTTGGTCATAATGATGTGCAGATTGTCCAAGTTGCCCAGCTAG
>CAESWR010000166.1:845635-872322 GCA_903171835.1 Mullus surmuletus | reverse complement strand
CAAATGTGAATCCGCTCCACGGGCTGCACCTGAAACTGTGAAAATTCTGCGGAGATGAGTCTGCACAGCAGCGGTTGTGGTAAATAGTGCTACTGTAGGTGCACTTAAGAAAGGAAAGTGAGGTTTTTTGTTGTTGTACTAAGAACCAGTGTGTTGGTCATAATGATGTGCAGACTGTCCAAGTTGCCCAGCTAGTTCCCCTTTTTCTGGGCAACTCCTGCTGGCCTGAGGCGAGGAAATGCAGATCACGGTGTGGTGGACGTGCCAGTGTATTAGCCGGCTCGCTCCCCAGATGCAGAATAACGAGCCAGCCAGCCAGCCAGAGGAGAGAGTTGGCAGCGTCCACCCGGCCCACCGTGCCTCCATACGAGAAAACAAAATGACCTTTATCTCTGTAAAATATTCAAACAGAATGTGTCGCAGGTGTCTCTACATTAGGCTTAAACAATGAAAAGCCATCCAGCAGTGTAATAGACTATTGGCTCGTGCTGACCATTAGCAGGTTGGAGATAATGTTTCCGGATTAATGAGGTACATTTTGGGGTCCATTACCACATTGGGAGAGTCGGACGCATCAACGTCTCTCGGCCCTAAAGCGGCACGTCACTGCAATCGACAGAATCTTCCATCACAACCGATTTCAGTCTCGGCCAGAATGTCTCCATTCATATGCAAATGGATTGTAAGACATTCCGCCTCACACCTCTCGCCTCAAAATTGTTACTTTTTTCCTGCTCGGCACTAAACCGGGGCTAATGCATTGAATTGCTAATATGCTCTATGAATATATGAATAAGTCCTTTTTAAAAGTCGTCATTTGAGCTCCCTGACCAGCTCCTGAGGATTCCAGATAAGATAGGGCAGCTGCCAGATGACTGACAGAGAGTTATTTGGTCGGTGGTGAAACCCCGGCTTTTGCATTTTACACAGCTGCCACCAATTAATAAAGAGGGTCCAGCAATAACTGCAAGTGATTCCATATTTTGTGAATATATGAATGTGAATCCAATATACAGCAGGAAGAAAGACAGGGCAACGGTTCACTGATTGGCTCATTTGAATTTTGCTATCAGCTACTGTGTTTCCTGTAACTGCTTGATGAGAATATACAGAATCATATATAGATTTCTGCAACAAATCAGGTGTAACTACTGGATATTGCACCAAGATACAGGGCGTGCAGAAGATTCATCCACAAACAAAAAAGAGCGGACGATGGTTCCGTATCCAAAGGAAACAGCGAGGATGACGGCGCCGGTGCTCGGCGAGCCTAGTCAGCTCTTTTAACATTAATTACAAGACAAGTGGCGGCAGAAGAGAAGAGGTAATGGCAATAGTACTTGAAAACTCCTCAGCCCAGATGGAAAAGTCAAACAAAAATGGGCTTTGGAATCACTTGTGCCACCGTTGAGCCAATGAAACATTTAAAGGGTAAGAAAGCTGAGGGATAATGCCTGCTGAGTCACGCTTTAAAAACTTTTACTGGAAACAGATCATATCATGCTGGATATATTTAAAGCAACAAGCAAAATCACTTCACCATTTGTGTCGAACATCAATGACATTAGCGGCATCTTAATCCAACTTTCGCTCCAATCATCTCTCAGCATCCCTTTCTATTCCGGATGTTTCGGTAAAAACAGGAAATTCGTCATCTGAAACACCTGCTCACTATTCTGTCAGCAGGGTCAGCGTGCACCAGCATCCATCTCTCTTGACAGCAGAGGCAAGTTGCATAGTGTTACTTTATGGACACAATCATCACCTGCACAGTTCATCTTGAGGATTCTTATCTATTAGAGGTCGTGTGAAATGATTACTGGACAATGAAGACAAAAAACAAACAAAAACCCTCTACTTTGGCCTCAGGGTTATCAGAGATTGTTTGCGAAGCTCTGTAACATTCAGAAGAACACAGTGTGATGTATGCAGAGCGAGCGCTGGATCACCGGGGTATTAAGATAAGATGTTGGGAGAGGTTTTTTAGGCGTTCGTCGGACTCCTCCAGAGTATTTTGGCACACAGCTGATTTCGCAGGGCTGCAAAGAAGATATTCAAGCTGCGTCCTGAGCCTACGAAACGCCACAATGTCTGCGATAGCCGTGAGATGCTGAAATGGGAAACTGCAGGAACTAGGCTGTTCATACATGTGTTCTTCTCTCACACACACACGCACAGACACACACACAATATATGGGGAAGGACCCTTTGTATCGTTGTTTGCAGGATTTGAAAAGAGTTTATTCAGGCGAGCTCGTACCAGCGTGCAGATGGTGCAGACCGGCCTCGCTGAGAGCAAAGAGAAACTGGGTCTGTGTCGAGCTCGACGGCAAGGGAGATGGGATGAGGGAGGGCCCGGAGCTGCGTGTTATCGTGCCGGAGGCTAAAAAAGCCGGTCGGAGAAGGAGGTGTGGGGGCATGGTTGGACTGATAGGGAGTCTTTAAGTCCAATGAGGATTTCTAGATTCTGCACTTCAAATAAGCAATGTTCTCTTCCGACATTCAGCACTTTCAGCTTGAAAGTGGTGAGCACAGGACTTTTTGATTGTTTTCCTTGTAGGAGCAGAATTTGACGCTGCAACCCTCCTTTGGATTGTCTTTAATGTTTTGGTCCGAAGCACATGGTGTGAGCGCCTTTCGCCCGAGTCTTTAACAATCCATTCTCCGTGCATAGCGAAGCACAGAGAGCCATGAAGTTGTAATTAATTTCTTAATTATGAACGATTTGGGTGTAACATGAATTGAAGTCATCCAGCTGTCAAAGCCACATGCCGCCGCTTTACTTCTTCAAGAATGAAATTTTACTGAATATTTTCTTTCTTTTCTCATTTATGCAGTTGATAATGATTTTGATAAGATCCATATACATGACACCTAATCTTAAGTTATTTGCTACCGTCCAATTACTGCGCACCAATGTGAAGAGCACATATAGGTACATTGATCTGGGCTTTTATTGGAAAGTTGACTACTTGATGTTGCCCTGAGCTTCAAGTTTAGCTTTAGCATTCACATTAGCAGCTGGCAGGGCTCTCCATATTTTCGCTTAACATTAGTAGCTGGTAGGGATCTCCATGTTTAGCTTTAGCATTAGCAGCTGCTTGGGCTCTCCATGCTTTAGTTTTAGCATTAGCAGCTGCTAGGGCTCTCCCTGCCAAACCAATGGGGACTCTCAGCTTCTGTCTGTTTTTATTGGAGCTTTGGTTGGTAATGTTTTCTTGGTTTGAACAGACTTCGAGAGTCTCTCGAACGCTCAGCTACGTGGAACTATGCAGCGCTAGCATCCACTCCACACTAGTAGTTATTTGGTCTCTGGGCAGGCCATCAAAACATAAAGCTTGGATATTAACAAACCCAGAGGAAGTTGTTTGATGTCATGTTATGGTATAACACTTTATATAAAGCCCCCTTGTAGCAACTAAGATGAAATAATTAAACTAAATTATAACAATAACCATCATCATTGTGATTAATGGTTCCAAACTTTTGGGTTTGGATTTCTCTAGCTACTGCCAGGAACCAGTTGTGTCCCATTAACCATTCAGCTTGTCTAATTTTGTGGCATCCTAGATCAAACACCCCACAGTAAACGCTGCTGTAACATGCTGTAAACCCACATCTGCTGTATGTCGTGCGAGTGAGCCTCTGTCGGATTTTAAGAACTGGGGCTTTTTATATTTTATAGAGGGGGAGAGAAGATGACTTAGAGGAAGAGGAAGCGAGGATGGCACTACTAACAAATTCAAAACAACAGACAGAGCTGCAAATACAGCCTCAGTTTTATGAAAGGCAAAAAGCAATATATTTTTATCTATAGCTCTGGTTTATTTTTATGCGGCCGTAGGACAACTCCACGTAGCATTTTCCTTTCCCATATTCACTATCAGAGAAACGCTGACACAAAGATTCAAATCGATACATAACATTTCAACAAGCTTATAAAGACGAGTGCATATAAATGGAAGCAGGACACAATCAAAACACAGATAATGTATTTGCATGTGGTTTGAGTCAATGCTCAAAATGGGCAATTCTGTTACTTTCTTTATTAATCTCCAATAAAGAACACACAGATTTGTGGATTGAAATTAGAGGGTTTTGTACCATTTAATTTACAACCACAGTCCAAATGCTTAAATAACTAGTGATCAAACCTTGAAAAAGCAGAATGTGCTGTATGTGTACAGTGAAGCCAGCTACCATCGGTGTTGGCTGATATGTGTAAAGGCAGCAATGGCATCTGCAGACATCAGTTCACCTGCTGGAAAAGTGAAAAATTGAAGAGCACCAGAATCAAACTTTAACATTCCAAGTGTATTGAGCTATTTATCTCTGAAATACAGAGGAAAAGTAAGGGTGAGGGTTACTGGCCGTGTGTGTCATGCCTCAGAATCCTAAAGATATCAAAACTAGCTTTTTACTGGGAGTGGGAGTTTAATTCTGATTAATTAATTACAGAAAAATAAACATGTTAAAAAAATTAACGCAATTAATCGCAGTTTGCACACCAGACAACATGGAACTTTTGTCAGTGGAAGAGTTCCTGGTCCATCAATCACACTGATGCACAAGACACGTCAGAGCTAGGAGGCTAACAACAAATATTGTTCAATGTGGCTGCTCTGATGTTATGTGTTGCTGATCGAGGCTTCCTGAGCAGTTCTGGAGTTTAGTATAAGCTGCGGTTAGAAAATGTGCTACAGATAGTGAAATCTGATCCCACTTTATGATTTATAATCCCATTATTTTGTTATTTAAATCTATGAATGTTTCTATCATTATGTTGAGTCATATACCAAAATCTATTTTAATTGAAAAATTGTGCTTCTTGTGGCAAATACTGTTATGCAATTAAAATGTGAGTAATTGAGATTCATTCATTACAAAGTCTCTAATTAATTAGATTATTTTTTTCCCACCCCTATTTTTTACTTGAACATAGCTCAGGTCTCCATTGATTTTGAACTATTACGACATGGACCAAAACATGCTATCTAACAGAATCCAGCAGAGCTAACACAGCTAGAAAGAAGGTACCAGAAACACCCTCTCCTTTTAGCCTGAAGGGCCTACAGAGAGATGTTAACCATCTCACCTTCCTGCATTCTCCTTCTGCTTGTGCCTTTTGTCTTCCATAAACCATGGACATTTCGGGTCCATTTCCAGAGCGGAAAGCTTCTTCCTCTTCCGTGTAGCGTTCTGTTCAGGCTCCTTCAGGAGCCCATTTATCCGATGAAGGACATCTTGTTGGTGTGTCAACATCTGAATGTGCTCCTGCTACTCTTGACAGCCTGTCAGACTTCATATTCATCTCAGGTTGCATCTGAGGAGCATCCTCATTAATTCCTGCTTGAACTCATTCGTCTTCTCAGCCTACTGATCCGCTCGTTCTTTGCCAAGTCTTCTGATGTTTTCATCTCAAAGCTCTTATCGTTCCACATCTTCTCTGCTTGGACTTTATTGGTCAGATACTGTGTCTGGTTTGAGGGGAACTGGTTTTCTGAATCTGTGTTGGCAAAGAACTCTCCTATCAAGAGTGTGATTCTCCTCCCCACTGAACCTGGAGAATTCCCAATTTCCATCCAAACCAGAGATGTACTCAAAAACCAAACCTAATGCGGACACTGGAACTACAGAATTAATGTCAGTGTACCACCAACAATCCTTTGAGCAGTAAGAACTTAGTGGACTCTCCAGTCCTGATTCAGAACATCTGCCAGCTCTTCATGTTGAGGACTCCAAAACCTTCCCTAACTGACCCTCAACCAGGTTGTGAAAACACGGACAACAGCCCGGTCTTCAGGAGCTTAAATGCGGCCTTCTTCAAAGAATATTGCTGTCTCTCCAATAATTATGCACTTTATAAAACTCGGAGGCGGGGGGGGGGTGCCAAATGTCTCCTCCACTGTGAATTCACTCAAGTTCAATCTAATTTAGCGCCAAGATAACAGTGTTTTTATAGAGCGCGGTTCTAGGCCACACTCTTTACACATTTACATATTTACTAAGACCCAACAAATCCTCCACGAACAAACACTTGGCGTGGAAAAACCTGACGCCGTCAAACAAGGGAGATTATTGTGGACTTTACAAAGATCCGCACCTCAGCTGTTGAGCTAATCTCTCGCCTGCGAAGTCCTAATGGCTGAGTAACACCTCGGATGAGTCTTTGACGTAACAACGACGAAGCTGCATTTGTAACCCCACACGGTGTTCGATGAGATAGAGATCTTGTCAGCCCTCATCCTGAAATCCTCATCCATTGTAATGTTCCAAAGGTCAGTCAGTAACAAGATTTTCATCCCGCTCATGGAGATAGCGTTAGCCTAATTAGATAGTTTGCTACACCTAATTAAATCTGCTGAAGCCAGCTTCAGCCGACAAAATCTGTCATCTGTGAGAGCTGGAAATGAGACGAGAGCTTTTTTCCCCCTGCCGCCTCTCTCTGAAAGCAAGAATCTTTTTTGTCCAAAGCGGCGACGGATTTTGAAATCCGACTTAATTCTGTGCTGTATGTTTGCTGTATGGGTGCAGCATGTAAAGATTCAGCACGTGGCTCGAAGATGATGGTTTTCCGAGTGTTTAATTTGAGGAGATCCATATTTTACGGGGTAATGTCAGTGACGGAGGCAGGGGGAAATCTGAGCTTAGAGGAGATCCAGATGGAGGAGACGGGAGAGGCGGTGGATTCCTGGCGCTGATGTGAGCTTTATGCCAGAGACAAAACCATCAGCACAATTTAAAAATAAATAAATAAATAAGAGATGGTGTTTTACACATGAATAGATTTCCGTCATTACACTGTGTCCATTTTGAACCATTTAGTTTGGTAACATTTCTTTCCTGTCTCGTGTAAAAAAAAAAACAACAACACTCTGTCTAATTGGGGAAGCTACCTAACAGGAGCATTTGCACATTTTTAAATCCTCATCTTCAGTTTCGGGGTTTGGAACACTCGAATGCAGCAGCCGCCTACCTTTTACTCGCTTGATACACAAGCGCACAAACATCCATCTGGCCCGGTCGAATTCCCCACTGGCGTTTTCTCTCCTTTTCTAAGACTCACACACCCAAGTAAGGCTAAAACCGCGAGATGAGATGGGTGGATTTTAGTTATTCATTTATTTATTTATTTATTTATTTTTTGGAGAGCCAGAATGCCGCATAAAACTAACCATCTGTCCAGCGCAGAGTGTAATTAGGAGAGCAGAACCTTGTTGGACAATTCAAGCCGGCAACAGCCTTCTGTCAACACACACACACTCTAGCCGGACTTTTGATGAGACGTGACAATGCGGGCGTCTTTCTGTGGATTTCATTTACGCAAGAAGGTAACAGAGCAAACACGCTCCGGAAGAAGATGTGGGTGAGGTCGGTAATCAGATTCCCCCTCTGACGGAGCTGGTGTATTTTAAGTGCATTACGAGGTTGAGTAATGTTCTGGTCCTGCTCTTCGTCAGGCGCTCGTAGAAAAACCCAGACTAACATACACATGACCGAGACATCGCGGTTTCTGCCAGGCGTCTCCTAATCCCCTTCCCCAGCCTGGGTTCTTGTTTACAAAATATCAAAGACACGGTGTTAAAAAGAATAAAGCCCTGACATCATTTGTGTGTGTGTGTCTGTGAACCGTGTTTGTCATTTTGCAGTGGAAGCTCCTGTAGATTAGTTTTTTCCCTCTTGTCCACTTAAGTATTTTCCTGACAGTGTTAAGGATTGGTGGCATCCCCGTACAGCACTCATGCAAATTAGATCGTGCCACCCGTTGGAAAGTGCTGCAAAGCCACAATAAATGCTGGGATGTTTTTATTTATATATTTATTTAATCAAGCCTGGCTCGAAATAATACACACAGGCCCGACAGTACACAGCACATGTTGAGAAGGGTATTTGCTCTCTGCCGTAATTGTTCCTTACTGACATTATTGTGAATGAAAATGATGTTCAGCTCAAAATGTTTTGAAGATTTCCGAGCAGGCTGACGTGCACAAGTGTGGTAACACTTTATAGCGAGGGTACAACAATTGACATCAGTTAATAAGCATGAATTTAAAGGTTGTTTTTGTAGGTCATAAGGAGTTTGGGATGCTTGATGCGACTGGCCATACTCACCATCGCTCCGGGGGTTGAGGGGGTGCCGTACTCTCCGTCTTTCCAGGGGGTGAGGGGGTGCCGTACTCTCCATCGTGTTGGGGGGTGAGGGGATGCCGTACTCTCCATCGTGTTGGGGGGTGAGGGGGTGCCGTACTCTCCGTCGTTCCGGGGGGTGAGGGGGTGCCGTACTCTCCATCGTTCCAGGGGGTGAGGGGGTGCCGTACTCTCCATCGTTCCGGGGGTTGAGGGGGTGCCGTACTCTCCATCGTTCCAGGGGATGAGAGGGTGCCGCACTCTTCATTCTTCCGGGGGGTGAGGGGGAGCGGGTGCTACACGATGGAGGAGCATGAAGTTTTGGGACATCGCTGCTGTCCTACAATCCTACAGATCAAAATCACCCAAAATCAGGGACAGTTGGAACCCCACCTCTCGTGTAAGCATAGCGTTAGTATTAGCATTAGCAGCTGGTAGTGCTCTTCCGACGCTGAACCAATGTTGACTCTCTTTTATTAGGACTTTGTTTGGTAATGGAATGTGTTTTCTCGGGTGGAAAAGACTTCAGAGAGTCTCTGTCCGCCGAACACTGAGCTATGCAGAGCTATGCAGAGCTATGCAGCGCTATGCAGCGCTAGCATCTCCGCTCATAGTGTTGTGAGTGCCTGGCTGGCCATCAAAACAGAGAAAGCTCAGATAGCAACAAACACAGAGGGAGTTTGACCGCACTCAGCACTCAGCACTCAGCTAACAGTTGTTTTAAACGATATTAAGGTATGAAATATCATGTAGAGCACCTTTGATTAGCTGTTGGTTAATGCGTGTTCAACCCTTATCGTGTAAGTGTCACCTCATGGTACATCACAATTATTCACTATTGACTAGCAAAACCACCAGGCTATGTCAGAAATGTCAGTTTCAGATAAACTACAGGTTTCTGCTGCAAAGGAACAATCTTTCCCTCAAAAGGCAAACACTCTGGGTCGGGAAAATAGTCTGGAAACAATCCAGATTTTTCTCAAATCTTTTTCAGAAAAGCAAAAGTATCTGATTCTTTGGTTGAAGGAAAAATGGGGTAGCGAGACAAAGGAGATGACTTGCTCGTTTGTCTGCGAGGCTGTATTTATAGCACACGCATGGTCTCCGTGACGACAGCTGTGGCAGAGCAGTGTTGCTGTAATTGATTCTGACCTCTGCAGGGTCGTGACCTGAACACCACTCTGACCTTCCTCGGCCACCTGCTGTCCAAAACCACCGTCCTTGGAGCTAATCGATCCCGACCTGTGTTCTGAAAATTATTTTTTCCCCACATTTTTTTATTTATTTGTTAGTTCAGCTTGTTAACATTCTCGGCATCGGTATTCTGAATCCGTCCCAGCGATTGCATTAATCAACAGCTGGAAGAAGCTGCGGGCTGTTTTGAGAACATATTTGATTTGCATAGCACCAAGGCCGCATTTGCTGAGCTGAAACATGGTTGAGGTGGATTAGTGATGTAATGTTTGACACTGCCGGTGTAACTCCACGATTAGATATCTGATTGAGTCTCCATTTAAGCACCCTGCATCTTTATTCTCTGCTAATATGCTGGCTTTGACTGATTTTCCTCCTCCTCTCTCTTGTCTCCTCTGCAGGTATGCATCGTTCAAAAGAGGGACACGGAGAAGATGTACGCCATGAAGTACATGAACAAGCAGCAGTGCATAGAGAGAGATGAGGTCCGAAACGTCTTTAGAGAGCTTGAGATCCTACAGGAAATTGAACATGTTTTTTTAGTAAACCTCTGGTGACTATCCCACGTTTTTACACTTTCAATGTGGCCTGCGCTGCCTTGTCTTGCTTGTGCTTCTCGTGCATCTATTCCAAAACAGACTCACAATCGGGAGGTGCATGCTCACTCCGATGCTTAAAATAGATGTACTGTTTTTGTGAATGTTTGCCGCGTTGCATGCACTGAGTGGTGTGTTCAAGGCAGGGGGGGACTTTGGTCATTTTTCTTCCAGAAACCAACAGGTATTAACTTACGGAATCATTTACTCAAGAGGTATATTTTTGGATATTAATTTTAACTCTGAGCCTGTGAAGCACACATTTGATAATTACAGCGCTTTGGAATGACCTCACTCTTCCCTTGAGTCTGATATGTGGGTGAACGGAGACCGCTTTCATTATTCAACGCTCATCTCCGAGCGGGACACATTTCTAAATGTAATTGGGGACCTGGCGCGGCATTCATGGCATATTACACAAAGCACTTAACTCCTCTGTAATTGGTGGAATGATATTGCACATGCCTATCTTTTCCAGACGATCACCGTGGAGAATATTTTATTTTTTCCACACCCCGCACCGTGATGGATTGATCTTGTGCAGACGAAGCGAGACAAAGTGTCTGCACTCGCTCCCTCGGCAACTTGTGAATGATTTAACTTTAATCTACAGGATATTTTTGCCTGCAAGAGGAGCCACTCCACCAGATCAAACCAAGGCCATTTTAATGAGTGTACAGTAGCAGGCCTGTGTATTTTTTATAGTATAATTCCCCATAGGAGAGCAACGCTGCCAAAGCCTTCTGTGTTCTAGTTTTCCATGTGCTGCCATGCTCCGCTCCGCTCTCCCAGCACCATACGCCACTCTGTCAAATGGCCATTAGTGGCGGCGATGCTAAAGTATATCATCTAATCTATGTGGGGAATGAAGGTTTTCGCACTCAAAGCATTCTTTTGCTGCTTCTCAAGTCAGCTGCGCACACACACAGACACACACACACACTTGGGGTTGCTCCAAAAAAATGGCCTGTCAATCTAAACAAAAAAAAGAGATCTCAGGCAGCCTTTCTCTTCCAAAGGCTTCTGCAGCTCCAGTTAATCTATAGGATATTTTACCAGACCATTAATTTTTACATCTGTAATTCAAAGGCTCATTGATTCCTCCCAAATGCAATCGGGAGAATTGCAAAAAAAATATGTGCGGTGAGATGAGATCCGACGTACCCCAGCTGGTACGGGTGTGTGCAGAGAGAGTGTGTGATTGTACTGGTCCAGTTTGTGAGGTATCTGGCCTTTATCGTGAGCCTACAGAGCTGTATAATGAGATAAAATATGACATTCAGAGACCAAAAAGAGGCGCCCGAAATTCGTCTCTCTTCGATTGTCTGAGCTGGAGATCTTAGTGCCAAATCAGTGCAAATCAAAGTCAATGAAAGTACTAATCTATAACAATGTTCTTCTTGGAGATGTAGCGGAGGCGGGACATGAGAGAGGAGAGAACAACGTGACTGGTTCCTGCAGCAACAACAAAAAAAGGCCTTTAGGATCTCGCAGACTAAACTTTAAACCATAAACACTATAAACACAAAGATTATATTATATATTATCAGGGTGAACTAGACTTTAACGGGGGGGGGGGGGGGGGGTTGCTATACAATGGAAGAAGTGCTACACTGGCCACCCATCATCATCACATCAATCTTTAACATGAAAACAGAACAAGAGAGCGTGAGGCAGCGCAACAAGAGGGCGGAGCCTCAGCGACCACCTGCGTGATGGTGCCTGAGCGCAGCTGCTGCCGCCGTCGCAGCAGACGCGGACCCTCCACCCGGGCAGCTGTGTTAGCCTTTTGGTGGTGTTTGTTAGTTCTGCCCCAGTTTACACAGACACTAAAACACACGCACGCTTACCGAGATGAGCGGCCATGCGCGTTGCGTAAACTGCCGGCTTCATCTACATGCTGTTTGAGGCGGCAGGTAATGAGTTGATGAAGTCCTCCTCTCACCCTCGTCTTCCTCACTGTGTGACAACCAGCAGCCTAATTGGTTTGCAACATGTGTGCGCCAACACCGCGCTCCGTGAGACAGTTGCCAGTGTTCTCCGGCTTGTCAGGCGGCGGCGTGATTTCCGGTGTTTAGCATTTGGGGCCCGTCATGGAATCGCTAATGGCCGGGCGATGGAGAACCGCGTGGGGATTCGGGATGGAACTTCCTCTTCTCAAAGGCAAACAGCAAGAGGAAGCACCTCAAGAGAAACGGCAGCTTTGATATAGCTTCGTCTGAGTGCTTTTCTTTCTTTTTTTCTTTTTTTTTTTGTCATTGATACAACGCCAGAAGGAAGCCAAAGACAGTCAGCGGGAGTGAAAGCGGGAAAAACACACCAAACAGCTGTCAGAGGAAGCGATGATTCCCGCAATCACAAAGACCAAGAGCAGTGTGTGTGTGTGTGTGTGTGTGCAGGGGGGGAGCCAAGGCGGTGCAAATAAAGTATTTGGCATTGATTCATTTTGTCCAAAAACAAAACAAAAAAAAGCAGATGTGCAGACGGAGAGGATTTGTAAGGTCTTCCTCCGTCTCTCACCTACACATTGGCACACTGACAGGGGTTTGGCTCTCATTGAGACGTCGTTTCGGCGGCTCCGTAAGCAGCTTCAGAGGAAATTCATTAGCGGGCGGCGCCTGTGAAAGCCCACACCGGATCCCGCCAGCCGGGCGAAGGCCGCCTTAAGCTGGGCTGATGTCAAGTTTTCAGGCGCGCGGTAAATTGCTGCGACCGTTCCAGCGCCGCTCAGATATGATGTGTAGGAGTCGAGGTTGCATTGAACGGATTACTTCGGAGGAGGGGAGGGGAAAAAAATAAAACACTATCAACCTCAGCACACACACGGAATCCACGAAAATCCTCGGAGGGATTTGCGACACATAAGAAGACGCTGACTTATTTTTATTTGTTTGTTCCCCCGCGTGTTTGAATCCCCCCCCCCCCCCAAAGAGCAGAGGTCATTTCTGGGGGAGGAGAGCAATCAGGCGGCATTGCAACGATTTCCATCCTCTCATCACGCTGTCGTTCCCGAAAACAAAGACTCCGCCTCGAGTGTGAAATTACTGCGGATCGCTTGTCAACCCCCCCACCCCCCCTCCTCCTAAGGGGCCGGAGGCGGTGAATCACGTCCACATCGGTCGAAGAGTGAGACCTTTGAGTCCCTGAGGGGCGTCTCCCTCTGGGATTTTAAAGGTTTCCGAACATACTGTACAAAGAGTGAGTCATCCAAAGGAGTTTACACCCCCCCCACCCCCGCCCCCCACTCATTCTTCATCCCTCCGTCAGAGTGGAAGCGAGCGAGCGAGCTGGAGGATGGATGTGCCGTGTCCAGCGCAGCCTCCATTAGTAATATTGATTTCAGGCCTGGATGGAACAAGGCCTTTGGAGACTATGGAACAAATTAGCCCCCCATACACACACACACAGTCAGCAAGCCCGGCGAGAAGGTGGGGTGGGGGTCTTGGCCTTAAATCATCCTCATAAGAGGGCAAATCATTTCGCTCCTCTAATGTGGCCTTCTCTGATTATCGCCCCCAGACTCGCAGCCTGGGGGACTTCACAGAACTGACAAATTCATGACTTTTAAAGAAGAAGAAGAAGAAGAAGAAGAAACTGTAGGACGTTGGGTGCACCTTGTGAAAGCAGGGCAGCGGAGGCGGGTGAGGGCAGAGACAGCGCTCACTCACGCCACCGCCGCCGTCGGAACCCTCGGCGGGGTGCGAGGGTCCCGTGACTGAGCCGCCCAGCGTCTCCATCATCAACTTTATGTAGGACACAGAAACTTTGGTGCGTCCGCGGCCCGACAGAAGCTCCTGTTTTTTTCTCTCCTCCTCTTCCTCCGTCCCTCCTTTCCCTCATCCCTCGCTCCCTCCTCGCCTCCCCGGGCTCATTTGTCACCGTGGCCTGATTATTTCAGCCTGTTCCTTCCACTGCTTCCTGCCAGCTAACCTTCCCCTCTCGATCTGCTGGAGCCCAGTCCGGTCCGAGCGCCCTCCTCCTCCTCCTCCTCCTCCTCCTCCTCCTCCTCCTCCTCTTCCTCCTCCTGACTTCGGCCAGTCACACTCCTGCCACCAGGCTTTGACTCATTTTTTAGGGTGCGACCCCCCGCCAGTTCTAATGTATTACTCATTAAATTTGGCTCATTTTTTTCAAACCGTGAGGAGCATCAGAGCGAAACAAGATGCCATTAGTGATGAAATATGACTGTGACCCGTTCCAGAGTTATTTCAGGATATTTCAGGTTCAGATTCATCGTCGGTGGGTGTAGAAGATCAGTGGAGGCAAACTATACCAAAATCAATCCAGGCCGAAACTTACCGTCCAAACTCTGCACAATCTTTTTTGCCGTAAACAAACTTTTTGACGGGTTTGACCTGAGTCTGACCTCTTTCCGCTTTGCGCTTCGACTTGTGAGAGTAATTGAGCGAGGGTCCACTGGAAAGATTGGGCATCTTATCTGGTTTGGAGCACCTTGGGCCCCTCGGGATGCGCTGGAGGTGGCGGCTCTGGAGGAGGACGCCTTGTCGACTACCTTTGCACACCAAAAAAAGAGAAAAGAAATAGATGATTGGACGCCTCGGTTCCTGTATTGATGGTCCATTCTGTCTTCTCCCAGACAGCGCGAGAGTCAGTTTTTTTTTTTCGTTTTTGCTGTCACAGCTCTGAACTTGTTTCATCGAGAGTGATGGTCCCTGAAAATGGGGGTTGGAAAATGTATTTGTTTGCGCACGTCCCATCCTTGGCAGGAGTCTTACAGGTGACAGGACTCGTCAGCGCCGGAGCTTTTATATGCTGTCGACCCGCATCCGACGTCACCTCGTCAAAGAGCAAAGAAGAAGCCCAAATACCTCAGCGGTGGAGTTTTTTTTTTATTATTGTGGAGAGCAGAGAGCGAGTCTGCCATCCCAGATGAAGCTCATTCGTCACCTGGATGCCGGGAATCAGACTGTGACAACAAGGTGATAAAAAGGTGACAGAGAGGAATCCCTGCCAACGGCAAACAACTTCCCGGGGTCGACCATCTGCCGAGGCCGCTCTGGGTTTGTGATCTGTGGAGGGTCACGGTGCTTTAATGTGTCTGACGCCGGCCGCTCTGCTCGCACAGCTTGTCCGCTGAAAGCATTTTTAATGGTCATGCCAAGTTTTTATTTATTTAAACACCCCCCCCCCGCCGCTCCATTGTGAATGTAGTAGGGTAGTAGTCGTAGTTTTGTAGTTATGAACAACACAAGCCGAGGCCAAGACCATATACATCAAGGACAAATGATCACAAAACACAGCAGAAAGACTTCCAAGACATCCAAGCAGCACAATGTAACAAACCAACAACCATATTTTTTGTTTTTCCTCTGGAAAACAGGTCTTTTTCTTGACTTGAGAAAACCTGAGTTCATGTTGCTCGGTGTATGAGCAACTATCTCCACTCATTTGAGGCTATTTTATTCCTAGCAAAATCGGATGTGTGTTTTCAGGTGAATGTGGCTTCTAAGTTGACTGAAATCAGGTTAAGACATTTAATAAGAAGGCAGAGGCTGCAACTTGGGGGAAATAATCAATCTACCAATGATTGGAAGTGATTGGTTGTTGTGGTCTGACAGCCGGGCAGTGGTTGTCTGCACTGCTCTGGGTACTAAACCCTGAGTCCACCTCGTCCAAGACCCAGACAAGACTGAGTAAAAATGCCTTTGAGTCGAGACCAAGACCTTCAAAAAGGTCTGAAGACCACAGCTACTACAACACTTATATTGTTTGGTTACTATCTGATGTATGTGGGGGGGAAAACATCCCGAGTTCTCTTACTTTGCGTTCATTATCTACATTGTATCACATCAAGGCTGTTCAATCAATTCAGTCAATCAGTTCGATCAATTAATCTTTCTGGTATATTCGGAGAGAAGAAAAAAGACCAGACGTTTCTTCCAATAGGCCTTTTTCTATCTGTCCGAATCAGCCGTCCGTGGAGCAGATGAAATGATTTTCACTCGGCGGCAAATGCGGCTCACATTTCCCACTTATAGAAGCAGGAAATTGCACCTGAATAGAACCAATCAGGACGTCCCCCGGCCCGAGCCGCAAAGGGAACCTGCGGTTATAAAAAGAAGCAATGCCACCTCAGAGCTTTAATGGAAAAATCAAGAATTGGCACGGCAGCGGCTAGACGGAACCAAGTTTTGATTGAAGAAATCATCAAGTCGGCATTTGTTTTTCCCTCTTCCACGGCAAATTGACATGGGGGGCCTATTAAGATGTTTTTCTGCCGTTATATCTCTTAGATGATGAATTAGATTCTGCTGCACACACTCAGCTTGTTCGCCGACGGGGCGAAATGTTCTGTTTGGTGTCTAGGGCAGAAATTGTGGAGTGGAGTGTTTCAAATCCCCTCCCCAGATCACCACGAGGCTGTGTTTTAATTTGATGTGCATGATTAGTAAGCCTGATTGACAAACATGTTTAGTGGACCAACGAGCAGCCTTCAATTACGGCCCATCAGGCAGACGCTGCTTTTCTGCCTTTAATTTGACAGCCCCCCCAACACCCCTTCCTCTTCTTTGTATTTTAATTTTTTTTTTTTACAGCCGCTCAAATAAGTGGCATGTTATTAGGATAATAATGGTGTGTTAATCTGCTATTATTAGTAGAAAAATGTTCTGTGCGTCAGTGGAGGACATTTCTGAAGTGGGCAGCCATAAATATGCATTGTGCTTCAAAGTTGCAGAATGAAATGCATTTATTTAGGTTTGAGGCAGAGATAGATGCATGTGGTGGAGTGTGTGTGTCTGTGTGTTGCCGTACGTTCTGCAGACTCCCCCTTGTGATACGTTTGTTGTTGTGCGGGTTTCTACAGCATGCATGTGTGTGTAGACTGTGTGAGCTTTGCACATGCACTGTGTGTACGGCATTGCTGTGTGTGTGTGTATGTGCTCTGTCTTCGCTTGTGTTGGCACAGCGTGTTTCCTCTCTAAATTGGACGATGACTTAGCGCCGTTTCCCCCACCCCATTCTGTGCCCCACCCCGCCCCCTGCCCCAGGTACTCCTTCCAGGATGAGGAGGACATGTTCATGGTGGTGGACCTCCTGCTGGGTGGAGACCTCCGCTACCACCTGCAGCAGAGTGTGCAGTTCAGCGAGGACGCCGTCAAGCTCTACCTGTGTGAGATGACGCTGGCGCTGGACTACCTGCAGAGCCAACACATCATCCACAGGTACCCGGTCCTCTCAGGCAGCGCCCACGCTTTCAGTCAAGCTGAGTAATAAACATGGTTCTCCGCTCCCCATTCTTTCCTTCAAGAGAAAATATAGCCAACCTTAAGGATGAGAAACACCAGTTTTGGAGGCTGCATTCCTTATTTGAATTAATGCAGTAATAAGCATCAACTAACAGCTAATTAACAGTGTAATCACGTGTTTGCCAACGATGCTCAGATTAATAAAGGTGTTATTCACTCATTATATAAGTGTAAACTGATAGCATGTGAAGGTTGTTGATTGACTGACTCTTAAGGAGACCTGCCTCTGTTATACTGTCTCAAATTGCTGCAGCAGCACAATCTGACTTATCTTTTAATTGGGATTTTCTCTTCACATTGTTTGATTATCATTTGCCTGATGTTTAACTGATGACACAAGCTGCTTTCATCCATCATAAATATCCAACCTCCAACAATCTTTAGACAATTGTTCAAGTTCATGCTTATTACTGCAGAAGTATGGGCTAATTAACATACTCTTATCATAAGTGCTACTAAACTGATACCAAAGAACCCTGAATATTATTGGCCACTAGAGGGCATCGAAACCACCTGTTCACAAAAACTGAGATTCTTAGAACTTGTTTGACCACCAGTTAGATATGAATACTACATTCATTTTTCACTGACGACTTCTGAAAGCAGGTCTGACGAGACCAGATTTTAGATTTCAGAATCCAGAACCCTAACAAAATTGCAACTGTCTTACTTTTTAGATCGCTTGAGGCTTTACTGAAAAAAAAAAAGACTTTCACAGGAAACATAATACCAGTGTGGGCCCATATGTCTTATTATGTCTTATTTTCTGTTATCAGCCCAACTGTTGTGATCCAGTCTGCCAAACAGCAGATGAAAGCGAGACAGACACCAAAACATCCATTAAAGTGTTTACATCCATAAATCTAATGACAATAATTTCCATATATATATCGGCGCAGCAGTGGTTGTTCCCGCATTACATCATTACACTTCCTTCCTCAAACACGCTGAGTCTCGCTTCAAAGCCCAGAGTTTCTCCCACAGAGGGAAAGATCACTTCAAGGTTGAGCGTGCGACTCTCCAGAGGCTTTGTTGTGTTCGTGCCACCGTATTGACGACTAAAGTTCTGCTTCCACAACTTGGAAGAATAGTTCCTGATTTATCGCTGATTTTTGGATGTAATGATTCACTCCTCAGGCTGAAGCTCAAACACCAATCTGAACCTGAGTGAAAGGAAAGCCCCCCCCCATCTCCTGTATTCTCTCCTCATCTCTATTGCAGGGGCAACTGCAGAAATCTACTTTCTTTGCATAAGCACTCCGATTTGATCGGAATCACAAAGTCACGGTGCCTTTCCGACTGGCTTTGTCTGCGGCTCTCTGGGCTGCGGAGAAGATTTATATTTGTAACCTTCGTCGGATCCTGTTGACTAAACCTCTCTGCCGTGTTTACTTTACTACAAGGTGCCCATTCCCCACAAAAACAAAGGTATGCAGACGTAGCGTCATATGGAACTAAATCACAGTTTCTCAGTCATTCCTCATCAGCCTAAATGAAAATGTACCCCCCCTCCATCCACACACACACACACACACAGTTTATTAGCTTTACCTCGCACGTCTATAGATAGCTCTGGTGTGTGTTCTCCTAATTGTAACTATCCATCTTCTTCAACTGTGGTCGGACTTGCACGTCGAAAAGCTTTTGTCCAAATATGCTGAGCTCAGCGCTGCCGGTGTGCACCAGTGCCGTCCAAATGTGTAGACGGATCCCTGCAGACTGCAGATTTAGCGCCACAGATGGCTAGAAAAATGTTTGAGGTTCGTTCAAAATGTGCTCTGGGCCGCACGTCTTTCTTCAAGCAAGGGAAAACGCAATTATGTGTGTGTGCGTGTGCGCGTGCGCGTGTGTGTGTGTGTGTGTGTGTGTGTGTGCATGGTTGTGTTCAATTAAGCACTGCTTTGTCTGCGCATTAACCTACACATTTACTTTGATAGACTATACAAAATCCTAATTGCTGAAATACTAAACATTCTGAGTAGTGGAGACCAGCACGATGGGGGCAAACTGGCATGAGGTTCAGTGCATCAGAGATTAGTGAATGCGTTTATATCCATTTCTGTCCGTGAAACATTGTTCTGTGGGATCTCCCCCACAAGTCTCCGCTCCACCTGTTGAAGCGTTCACTTCTGTGAGGTCTGGCGGTCTTTAGTTGCTCGCTCCGTCAGCGCGTCAGCAGTAGGTGCCGACATGTATCGGGCGGCGTGTTCACAGCGGTGCAGCTGGCGCGGTTTGAGCCTCGCCGTCACGTTGTTGTCCTTTCAGGCGAGAAATTAGAGGTCATTCGCACGTCTCAGCCATGAATTCCAAAGGCATTTTATTTTTTCTCTGGCACAAAAAAGCCGTGAAAGTGGCACAAATGCAGGTTGATGGCGAGTGTTGCTGTTGATAATTGATCATAATGTATCTTGTGTGCTAGAGGCACGTTTTTGCTTTGGTAGGAAATGTTACTCAGAAACGGTTGGCTCAGGTTTTAGTGCAGTAAAAATAAACACAAACTTGTAGGAGGATCAAATAGCCAATGTATTCAGATATATTCACTGTTCGTTTTCATTGTACCTTGTGACCTCGGGCGTTTGTAAGGAGCTCATAAATAAAATGCACTATTATCATTGTTATCAGATGGGCTGTATATGATATCTGACCAAGAGGCGTTGCGAGGATACATGCGGGGATGAGGTGCGGTTGCAGTAGTTTGAGGGGAGGGGCTCAGAGTTGAATGAAGTTTGATGCTACATTAAGGTTTTATATCTTGCTGAGGACCCTTAGAAAAGGGATTTAAGCATCAGAGCATGAATATCATCACAATATACATGCCAGTTTATATCTAAAGATGTGTTTCTTTCATTTTTCAGTCTACCCACATTTGTTTTTTGACCTCTTGATCCGATGCAGAGTCACATCTCACATTAGCGTCCTTTATAATTTGATGTACATTAGATAATGAGTGTGTTTATGTGTGAGTGGATGAGTCACGCTCTTCACTGTTTCACTTCCCGGCAGGTGTTGCTTTGGATGCTCAGTTGGCAAATACAGTCATGATGGATTTTTGCAGTGTGAAAATAAAGTCGATTCTCTATCGAAGGGTGTTCCCCCCCCGACACAGACACACACACACACACACACACACACACACCCTACCCTGGTTGATGTGGAGTGGTTGTGACTGTGACGCGCTCCCGTCTGCTCTCAGACCCGTGATCCAATCGCCGGGTATCCTTGGCCGTCCCCGGCTCTACAATTTGGTTCCACCCTGTAAGTTTTTGACACGAGAATACTATGCAATTATTTTGTTGCGCCAACTGAAGGAAGAAGGGTCTGTGGTCTCCTAGCAACAGTCAGCTGCTGCCACCATGCCCAAGGAGGTAAAATTAGTCCTATGAGAGGAGGGGAAGTGAAAGTGGAGTCTCCCCTTCCCTCCTCCGCTCCTCTCCTCTCCTCGCTCGTCTTCTCGCCTCCTTTGAGGTCACTCCAACCTTCTGGCCAAAGTTAGACCTGTTGACGTTCGCTCACACACACTCTTCACCCGACATTTCTGTTCTCGCTTAATGAATCAAATCAGACTGAGTGACACGTGGCTGATATCAGGATTCCTTCCATGAATGTGTGTGTGTGTACCCCTGGAGCCTTGTACCGCTGCTTCGGTCCACCCACCACCACCACCCCCCACCTTCCCCCACCTTCGCACCACACACACACACACACACACACACACACACACACACCAGCAGAGTTTTGGCAGATGATATTAGCATCAGCTTAGTGCTGCAGAGCCACAACGAACACACACGGGGTGTGTAGATGCTCTCCATGGACTGTGTGTATTCTTCACACCAGTGTGACGTGCAGCATAATTAAATAAGCTGTGTGCTCTGTGTTAATTGCCTGTGGAGGTCTTACAGGGGCTGAGAGAACTGGGAAATTTCAAGTGTGTGTGTGTGTGTGGAGTCTAAATGCGTGTGCTGCCGAGCGCCCGCTGTAATAAGCATGTGCAGACAAACCTGCAGGCGCCTCTGGGGGGATCGGTGACAGTTGTGTTTTGGTGTGCTCGGGGAAGGTTCACAATGCAGGACAGTTCACTCACACACGCACACACACACACACACACACACACACTAACATGTTATACCAACATGTAATTCTCACTTTGATCGGCCTACAAAACACCTCCTACAGATTTTCACACACACACATACTGTCCACGTCTAATCAGAGTTTTTCCCAGCAGACGGTGAACGGTGACGTTGTTTTGAGCAAAATCACCGCTTACCGCTTCAAATATGGCGAAGTGGGCAGCATCTGCATGTTGCATCGATGCTTTACCCCAACGGTTGTCAGCAGACAGTGTTCAGGTGTGACGAAGAGTGTGAGTTTCAGATGCAGTGATTTGTTCCGTGTTGTGCCGTCTACTGTCTGACCAGCTCTTATTGTGGAACCACGGAGCAAAGCAGTTTGTTGTGATGCATCCAGGTCATTTATGGCGCCTTTCCTCTCTCTTTGTCTCCTTTAGAGACGTCAAGCCTGATAACATCTTGTTGGACGAGCAAGGTAAGCATGTGATGTTATAACACTCTCCACAGTTCGGAGTACTTTAATCTGTCTTTTTGGCAGAAATCCTTGACATTTCCCTCCGAGTGTTGCCAGTGTGTGTCCGTCTAGCCTTGGACGTTGTGTTTAATCAGGAGAACTTGCAATGATTATTAAAATCTTTGAGTGGTGCAGTGTGTTGTGCCGACAGCGGCAAGTCCGGTGTGACAAGTAGGACTCTGCAGGCTGTTAATGAGTCAAAACTGTAACAAGGTCAGAGTAGTCGGGGCTGTGTGTGTGTGTGTGTGTGTGTGCGCGCGTCTGACACGCTCTGTCCAGTTCACGGAAATGTCATATTCACTGAAGCCGATCCAAAAATAATCTTTCTAAAAGCAGAGCTGCAGACAGACCCTTGGTTGTGGTCTCCTCTCCACAGGTCACGCTCACCTGACGGACTTCAACATCGCGACGATCATCAAGGACGGGGAGAGGGCAACGGCCTTAGCGGGGACCAAACCCTACATGGGTGAGTTAGACTCACAGTTGCATCACACACCTCAGGGGGTTCGGGCTGCTTTTGGAATATAAACATTCTCATTAGCAAGAAGAAGAGGCCTGTGGGGTTTTTGTCCTTAACTCTACTTATTAATGCTGCAAAGGGTCACTTTGCCAGATAAACAACAAAATGACTCAATTTCCCAGTGTCACGGACTGGCTCAAAGTCTGGACCAAAGGAAGCCAGGAGACGTAAATACGAAGTTGGACTAAATATTTTCTACCAAAATAACATAAAATAATGAATAACTAAGGACAAAAACGGTGCGTGCTGCAAGCTGGAGAGAGCGAGATAGTCCGATTATGCCAGCTTTTAACCAATCTGGGGACTGGCCAGGTGCGCCCAGAGGACCAAAACGGGCCAAAAAGGAAAACACTGAGACACAGGCACATGGAGAGAATCCAAAGATGAGGCCCTCACACAGCACCAGAGGGCTGTCACACCCCGTCCTTTAGACCTAAAGCCTCATTTATGCTTCTGCATCGCCTCGACACCGTCTCTACGGCGAGCCTCGGCATCGGGGTTGAGTGACAACCTGCGCATCACAGAGTCTAAGGGTGGATATTTGTGCGACTGTGGAAGCTCCGAAACTGCTCAGGAAGCCTTGATTGCCAACACGTAAACAACATCATCATCGTACTCAGTGTGGGAAGCCCCGACAGGAAACACGTAAACATTAGATCAGTGAACAATGAGGGGGGATTGTTTGAGTTTATTAGTCAATTTAAGTCAAACATCCTGACGATTAAACTCAGATTCAGAGGGCTACGATTTGGTTATAATCGATTAATCGATGATCACTATTTAACTTGATTCCAACATATATATATATATTTATTTATTTTTTCCCTCACTGTGACTAATAAACAAAGTGCTTTCTATTGAACCATAATGAACAGACTAATTTACTTCAATTATCTTTCATTGATAGTAAAAATGTTACCGTCAACTGGAAGATTATAACATCTCAACAATCGCAGAAAACATTAAACAACAGTAAGCTTTCTCTAACAAATAATACATCCTCTAGTACCAATGCTTTTTTTGGTTCAAAACACCTTTTCCCCTTTTCTAACAGAGACAATTCAGACCGCACCCCAGACACCCAACATACCGCGAAATCCATCGTTCTCGACGACTGAGTACGCAAATCCTTGGCAATAAAAATCCCAATGGACTTTGTAATTCGCTTCGCCCCTTCCAAATGTATGAGCAGCTTTGTCTCCGTGTTTGGGCTGGTTGTCTGGTTTGCAGCAACAACTGGATTTTCTGTCTTTTCGTCCAACTCTGGGTGCCAGCGGGCGATATGGTTCCTCATGTTCGTCGTGTTCCCACAATATTTGTTTGTAGCGTGAAACAACTTGCAAAGTTTTTTTGTCGAGTTCCTTTTTCCCCTCAACCTCGTACCCAAAGTGATGCCATACGCTGGCTTTGAAGCTGTTTTTCAGTCGTGTGTGTGTTGTTGCCATGTGTGTCATAGAGGATGAACATCCTAGTTCAGGGGTGGGCAATTATTTTGTCTGAAAGGCCACATTGGGTTTTAGATCTTGATGAACGGCTGGTCAGGTGGTGCGAGAAACTGACCCCCAAGGGAGGATTGGAGGTGAACTAAAAATCGTGCTTGATGGACGATTGACAGAGAAAATATTTTGAAGCCTGTAAATTGGTCCAACCAGAGATGGATGATGAAGCTCCAAATGGTGTTTGGCCCCACCTTCTTGAGAGGACATGTTAGCATGCTAGGTGAAGGGGGGGTCTGACACTTTTTCTAACCAATCAAGCTAACAACGTTCTTACTTTGGCTTTTGGAGAAATGATTGTGAAGGCTCTGCGGGCCGGATTAAATAGTTGGCCCCCGGGCCTTAGTTTGCCCACCTCTGTCCTAGTGTGTGTCGCCGTACACGGTCCAGTACGGTTGAGCTCTGATAATATTATGTGGAAAAAATAATAATTAAAAAAATCGATTTTTAAAATTTGTGAATATATTCATAATCCTCCATGTCCGCATCGCGATTAATCTATGAATCGATTTTTTCCCCACCCCTAGCTTTCAATGCAAAAGCTGCACCAAAGCTGACCAATCACAGCCCTTGCGCCTGCGTCGTGGCGGCAGGAGGTCACATTTCGGAGAGGTGCACGTCAAAGCGTCTGCGTGGGGGTCCACGCCGAGCCTCAGTGTAGCTACGCCGTTGAGGAGACGCAGAAATATAAACTAGGCTTAACCTCTATTTCCTTCCAAATCAATACATCACAATAACAGGCTACATATAGCCAGCAGGTAAGCTAATACGCTTTCATTAAGGTAGGCTTAATGTTCAATTTACAAAATACTACATTGAAAAGAACAACTATGTACAATATTCTGGAGGAGTGTAAGAGGTACAAAACTTAACTGTACTAAACTGTTTAGTACTAGCCTCAAAAACTAAATTTAAGTTGGACTGAACTTACTGACATTGGCACCTTTACCTCTCGACACCAGAAGTCTACCCTCAGCAACTGGGAACCCTTGGAAAGCATTTAAAGAAGGATGAGCAAGAATAAAGGGGCAAAATAACAGATGTTAACCACACACAAGTCAATAGGCTAGCACTCGTATAGCGGTACCCGTACACAACTTGGGACTTTACAAACCTCCTACGTTAAAAAGTGCTGCTTAAACTTGGAGGATCAACTCTGACACTCGGAGATAAAAGCTGAGTGCTTTATTTTACATATTCTCGAACTTCACGCCTTCTTCTCACAGCTTTTATGACGCAGCAGTTGGGCTTCTCTCTGCCTCCGGCTACGTCCGCACCACTGGGATGAGGCATTCCAACGCTACTGAGGCATTCCAACGCTTCTGAGTGTCCCATCAGTACACTTGTTAAATTTCTAATCACTGAAAATGCACTGAATGCTGTTTTAAAAGGATATCCAATATTGATCATGATTTCTGCAAGGCTCCTTCACCGTTAAAAAATTGAACATGTAGTTAAATATACTAGTGGTCTTTAGCAGCATTAGATGTGTATCTCCAAATGTCACTGTGGCATCAGTGTGGCTGAATCCTGAATTCTCAGCTCTTTCTTCAGAGCAGAAGCAGCAGGAAAACGTCTGTTGGTTTTGTCAACAAATCAGACCCCGGCTGCAGGAAGATGCCGCTCTCTGATTCCCAAAGATATGTGAACACACTAAAGAGACGCTGATATGATGCCCTGATCACACATCCTGTGTGTGTTCTCGGACCAAAGCAGCCACGGTTGGATGTTTGACAGCACATCTGTGGGGTTTGTTTGTACGCGTGTTTGCGTACGTGAAGTCTGATGTTTGAGGAACCCGTCTGTGCTTTCAGCCCCCGAGATCTTCCAGTCCTTCATCAGCGGAGGGACGGGCTACGCCTTTGAAGTGGACTGGTGGTCACTCGGGGTGACGGTCTTTGAGGTGCTGCGAGGATGGGTAAGGCGCGATGGGATTGTGTGTGTTTGGGGGGGGGGGGTTATGCCGGCTCTGCCCCGGCCCTGCCCACCTCCTCCTCCTCCATGAGACTCCTCTCACTCCTCCGTCCCGTCGTCTGTGCAGAGGCCGTACGACATCCATGCCAGCAACTCGGTGGAGTCCCTGATCCAGCTCTTCAGCACCGTCAGCGTCCAGTACAGCCCGGCCTGGCCCAAGGACCTGGTGTCCCTCATGAGGAAGGTGAGCGGATTTACTGCTGGATCCGATTCCCCAATGGGAGATAGGATTAGATGTCAAAACATCATCAACATGCTTATTAATTACTTATACTAATATTATTGTAACCTTAGACATTGTAGAACTAGAAGCCGTTTGTATGAAAGGATGAGACAGAATCTACAATGCAGGACTTTTTGCTTGTGCAAAAGAAAATAGCAAAAAAAAGAAGGAAAGAAAGAAGGCGAAAGAGCAGTATTGTTGCCGTGGGGATCGCTAAGTACCATGTTTGATGTTTAAATGCTTCTCGATAGAGAGCCCATTGAGATCATTGATCTAATTTGCCATTGGGACCAAAAATATGATGAAAATGAAGTGGAAATACTATCACATAAAGATACAAACATCATTATTTATGCCGGTAACCATAGCGATATCCATCATAACACGTGTTTTACCAAACCAATTGGATGATAAGACGGTATCGGTCAGCTGATGTAAAAAATATAAGTTCTGTCTAAAAGAGACAAAGCTGCTGCGAGGAAACAATGAAGAGGATGTGTTGCACGAATATTTTTCTCAGTCAACACATTCAAAGATGTTTTATAAATGTACACAAATAAGATTAAGGATGAGATAGCAAGTTTTGGGTTTCCTTTTTAAAACATATTCACATAACAATATGGTTTTTTTTGCACAAAGCTACATGATTAAACTTTTCTGACCTTTTTTAAGATATGGGTTGGTGAAGCTGCCGTTGTGTTA
>CAESWR010000166.1:795353-807651 GCA_903171835.1 Mullus surmuletus | reverse complement strand
ACGAGGTTCTAACGACTCTAAACTACCAGAGCGGTCATTACTGCGGGTTGTAGAAGAGCCGGAGGGCCGTGAACGCAACACCAACACGCTGGCATGAACGTCAGCGGAAAACCTCCATGTGTGGACTTACAGTGTAATATCCGACCCCCAAAGTCACACACACGATCCAGAAGAGGCTGGTCCTCCGAAAGTAATCGCCTCCATCACTTTTAGCCATAGCTGGAGCTGCTGAAGCTGCTGGAGAAGCTGAAGCTGAAGCTGCTGAAGCTGCTGCTGGATCAGCTGGAAACACGTCGGTGTAAGAACAGCAGGGCGTCTTAAAGAGACAGTACCGCGGGGTGGGTTTTTGTTTTTTTTAACTCGTCACATCCCTTTTATCTAATCTCATCCATGTTTCCATGTTGAATATGATTTGACTTTCACCACCTTTTGAAAAAGAGTCATTGTGAGGCGTCGGTCGTGTGACGTCACGAGTCCATCTTTGTAGTTCACAACAATCAGAGCAGACTGAGCTCGGCCTTCCACACATTCATTAATACTTCATAAAGATTGTTCAACTGACAAATATGAGACAATAAGAGTATGAATTATATTTAATATTCCCTTTTATTTGTCTGCCATGTGTGCATTTGGTATTAATCAAGTCGTACTCGGTGAATAATTATGGAGAGTCACGTATTTAATCCTTTTACTTTCCTTTTACTTTACTTAAAATACTATCAAGCAGAATTTTCAGACAACCTTAAATCAAATTGAGGGTGTAAATGTAATGAAACAGCACTGACAACCACTTTATGGCAGTTATTTACATTTGGATTAGAAGAATGCAAACAGACAAAGATGGGAACTGGATACTTTTTCAGTAATTATTGCCCTGTTACAACCTGGCGACACAAATACTCTTACCTTACTTTATGGTCCCGGTCTGTCAATCCCATCTTATACTTCAAATATAATGGAATAAAACATAAAAATCACCAAATCATTTCCTTTTATTTACTTTTTACTTACTTTTAATTTAGCAGAATCCCCCCCAGATCACAAGGGGAGGGGCTGGGGAGGGGGGGGGGGATTATGCTCACAGTCCTTTGACATGAAGAGATTAACCACTCACCTGACTGCATTTGAATTTTCAAGACAAAACAAAGTATGCAAACGTCACAGCTGTTTCCTCTGCAGAAGTTACGAGGTTCCTCTGCGTATTATTCTGCGTGCTTCTAGTTGTGGATCGTGGTTTCAGCCGTGCGATATGAAGATGCAGCGGCCGATCAGTCAATTCACGTCAGAATTGTAGAAGCTTCCAAACTGCTGCCTGCGATGTGTGATGGGATTTGGAAGAAGCGCAGGGAGAGTTGGTGGGACTCTCAGGAGCCGTCTCCACAACTGGAGACATTGATTTCAGCATTTTATCCAGATCGAGATTAAAAGGTGGTCTCAGTTTGTCTCTCTGTATCAGATAACTGATAAACTTCAAGCTTCACTGTTTTCTAAAACACCTACAAACACAAGATATTTGTACTTTGTCCCGCTGTTTGACTTTTCACTGCTGAGATTTGCATTTCCGCCATATTTACCATCTGACAGGTGGTCTCAGTCAAGGGTACTGGCTCGGGAAAGCGGAAAAATCAATCAACTATGACAAAAAGACATCAATGGGATACATAAATATAGATATTTATAGATAGATATACAATAAAATAAGCTAATTTACTCATTAACCACATGCATGCTTTCTGGCAACGCAAATGAGGTGCGTTTTAACACAGTGAGGTCAAAGGCCGCAGCATCTGCATACAGCACAGTCAAGTCCTGGACATGTCAGCTGGCTGCCGAGTGGAGCAGGTAACCCTCCAATTAATCAGTGAATAATTAGTCACCTTTGTCTTTCCTCCCGAGGCAGATAGGAGATGCTCTGCATATGAAAGCAAAACAGGAGCTGCTGATCGGCTTCAGCGCACAATGCGGCTTCGCTCCGTTTTTTGGGTCACTGGTTAAATATTTATCTTGGTCTATTGTGGGCTGATTAATGTTCAACAGTTTGCAAATCCCCCACAGTTTGTTTGTGCTTTACATTAATCAGTTGGTTGCATTAAAGCACCATTAAATTAAGGATCTTTAAGTTTTTTTTAAATAATTCTGGTATTTGCAAATTTTTTCGTCTAAAGTACCCATCATTTCCTGCATGTACTGTTTTCAGTGTACTGTACTGTGTATTAAATATGAACGGTGGACCCCAATGATCTCGCCTAGGACTTTTGCTCTCCTGCTTCTAAGTTACAGATGTGACCTAATCTCAAGGTGATTTCTTTTATTTATTTGTTTATTTTGTGATGTCAAATGCCTGTTGATGTGCATTAAAGGCAATAAAATACCAAAAAACCCAACATTTTATTCAGTCAGTGGGTTTATGGATGATTGTCTTGTATATTTGTTTTTAAGCACTCAAGAAGTTTCATAATGACAATAAAAGGATTAATATTTGTTATGCTGACAATGCCTGCTAATAAAAGCACAGCACACACACACACGTACACACACCATCTCCTGCTCCACCTCATACGCATTTACGCAATCGCAAATACAAACACGGAGCATCAGCGTTAGTCACATGAGCGCCTGTCATCCTCACTTGACGTGGTATCAACGAGGCTGCTGACGGCACCCGAAACAGTTAAGTCATTCTCCAGCCTGTCAATTTTGTTGTTGACCTTGCCACCACTTTGATAAGAACGAGGTGATAACGATGGGTGGAAGGGGGGACCCTCTGCTGAAAAAAAGGGCAAAAAAGCCCATCTCGACTCTATTTTGGCTTTCCTGTGGCCTTCTGGGATCACTTGTGATCAATATAAAAGAACTGGCACGAGCTGGGAGAGGACACACTTGGAGACACTCGGTGCAGGACCGCACTGAACTCTGTCACAGCAGAAGTCCACTAATCTGAGTGCAGACCCTCATTAATCCAGTTGCCAAAATGTGGAATGACTCCAGCAACGGTAAGAGCTGCTTTCTGATATTTAGAGTTTGGCCTCATTATTTCTTTCGTTTCCTCGAGCTGTGCTTCGGTTTAATTTTGCACAACGCAGCTCGGCATGAAGTGAGGTGTTGACCTGCTCCTGCTGCCATGCAGAGCGCCGACTCTCCTAAGTAGCACCATATCCAACACCAGACGAGTGCAATTCTTCTATTAGACCCCGTGAAAGTGTTTTATATCATTTCAATCCAGTCGCCCCCTAAAAGACTAGAAAAATGCCGCCATGAGAAGTGGAAATAATCAAAAGCTGGGTTCTGGAGCACATCTTCAAAGTTTCTTTCTGTATTTCTTAACATTTTTAAGCATGTTTCGAAAAGAAAAGACGAGGCTGCTAGTTTAACTCTTTCCATCCGTGCAGTTAGGAGCAGCTCAGCTATATGGAAACAAATCAAGCCTTCAGCTCTTCAAAACAGATGTGGGGAAAATGTGTTGTGGATGTGATCTAAAAGAAGCGTGTTTCTCCCCCCTCCTCAGATGATGGCAGGTCAGCCGCCTCCAGTGGCAGCACGTCGCGCAGCGCCAGCCGCAGGAAGAGGACCAGCTTCTCCAAGGAGCACGTGGAGCTCCTGCGTGCCACCTTCGAGACCGACCCGTACCCCGGCATCAGCCTGCGGGAGAGCCTGTCCCAGACCACGGGGCTGCCGGAGTCACGCATTCAGGTACATGAGCCGCTCCGACTATAAAAGTTAACTGCAGTCAATATTGTATTTAAGAGTTTATACAACTAAACGCAGCCCTCATCCATGTGTTGCTCATGAGCGTGGAATGCAAACACAAACTGTGGGGCATTTTGTAACTCATTTGTTATCATCATGAGGCCTCTGTTTTCAAATGCATCCGGCATAGGAGCCGTGATAGCGCTATCACGCTGTCATTTTATCTTCAAAGGTGACACAAGCTGTTTTATCAGGAATTTGTTACAAAGCTGATAGCTGTCTACTGCGTGATCGGCTGCACCCCAGGAGCCCCCCACCCAACCAGGGAATTATTAACACGGCAGAATCTGATCTTTGTTTGTTTGCCTTTTTCTTCCGCTCCAGGTTTGGTTCCAGAACAGGAGAGCTCGCACCTTGAAGTGCAAAGGAGCCAAGAAAGCCCTGTGGCAGGAGGACAGCCCCATCCGGGAAGCTCTGCCCGCGGCCCACGCCGGCGTGCACGGCCCCCCGTCCGGCTCGGTCCCCCTGCTGCCTCAGGGACCCCCACCGGCCTACCCGACCCAGGTGAAGGAGGAGGACGCCTGCTTCTATGGACAGTGTCCTCCCGCCTACTCCGCCAGGGAGGAGCACGGCCACTACGGCTCCACGTATGGACTTCAGACGGGCAGACCGCTGGGAAACAGCTCCAGCACGCCCATGAGGAGCTACTGGTCCCAGTCGGGTGGGCCAGCGTCCAGCATGACGCAGCTGTGGTGCCCCTCCCCTCTGGAGATGAGAGGCTACAGCTCAAACCCCTGCCACGCCGCAGCCTTCATGTACCCCGGCTCGGGGGAGCAGCAGCTCTACATGCCCACCCCCGACACGCCCGACTCGGGGTACTGGGAGGGTGGTCTCGAGGACAGCCCACCCATGGAGAGCCAGTACTCGCAGCTGGAGGATTCTTGGAGCGGCGCCGCGATGGAGGGCAGCAGGGAGCCCGGACCCCCGCTGCAGGTCGGGCACGCCCCCCTGCCCGTGCTGTCCCTGCAGGAGATCCTGGGGGAGCTGGGCGAGGACTGGCTGGGAGGGGAGGGGCTGGACGGCCGCGCCCCCGAGGAGAAGCTGCCCCTCTGATGACATCACATTGCAAAGGACATTTCAAAATCACTTGTAATATTTTGATTACTTCATTTGTGCTTTGATCCTGTATTTATGAAATGACTCAAATTTCCCAAACCTGTTCACACACTTTGTAATTTCATCACAGCAATCGAGTGTTTTAAAGTATTTATTCGTCAATTCACTATTTATAACTTTCTGCACTTTTATTCAAATAAATCCCCGTAAAGTTAATTTTCTCCAGGCTCTTCCTTCCATACATGTACTTCACAGATGTTTATGTCAACACCGGAAAATACATGAAGTGCATTTTTCTGTTATCCAGATGTGATGATGGATTTCCTGTGACGCTGTGTGTGCTCCCCGCCGCCTCCAGCAGGTGGTGCCCATGAGTTAAGACGGCTGATTTCTTGCGAGGGAACTGGTCAATCAAATTCATTTTCTACTCCGTTAATTGTGTGTTTTTCATTGTTTTGCATCTCCTTTTTGGCAAACAACTAATTATGACAGAGGATTCTGGAGAACACCTGGTATCAAAAACATCAATGGCACTTAATGATTAAGGGGGGAAAGTAATCAATTCAAAAAAGTAAATGATTTAATAGACGGGGTCATCTTTAGGGTGTGTGTTATTATTGACTTTTCATGTATTTTGTCTGTTGGGACTGGTAGGGTTAGGGGTGTGTGTGTGTGTGTGTGTGTGTCCCCCATTGCTTTTGCATGCACTCATAGCACATGAGTCTTATTTCAGGGGCTCCACCTGTTCATCAGTATGGACCAGTGCCAGCTGTCTCTGGGGGCCCTTTCCAGCTCGGGCCCCTGGGTTGCGTGCCCTGTTGGACCGCCTCTGGGTCGGGTCATTGTGTGAAAACCATTACCAACCCAAGATTTTCGTTCTTTCAAAAGAGGAAAATTTTCCTTCTATATCGAAAATCTCCCAGCTTGTTCTGAGGCTCAGGGGTCAAGATGAAAGTGTGCATCTCATCTTTTAAACATCTGCCAGCAGCCCAGTGTGTGCATCAGCCCTGTGTTTGCCTCCGACCCGATGACCCCCAAACATCTTTCGTTAACAAACACGCCGTGGAAGAAGCCCAAAGTACACAGGATGTCAGGAGGCTCCGGGGCCCGATGCTGTTTCCAACAACACTGAAACGCGCTGGTGTTGTTTGTTCTGATCTGGCCTCCTGCCTTCATCCTCAAGATGAGAGGAAGGGTGTTGTCCTTTTGTTAGTGTCTGGCGTGGGTTCCTGTCCGCAGAAAAAACACACAATAGGCCCCCGGGACGCACGGGGGGTTGGGGGGGGGGTACGTGGCTCCTAAAGATAGCCCAGCGGAGGAAGCGTCGCAGACTGTGTGATGTGTGTTGGGCAGGTGTTGGCCAGCACGCGATGCTCCGTAAACAAGAGCACAGCTGACGGAGGAGAAGGCTGGCTGCAGACCAACGGCAACTCTGATTGCTGGGAAATGTCTGAGGCCTGACACTAATGGCCAACATTTAGCTCTTTTTGGGAAATAGAAATGACTCACATTTTGGGGCCAACGAATGTCTGCAGGTGTGTCGGCTGCTGTCAGAAAAACAGAGGCAAACAGTTGTATCACAACCTGACAGCAAAGCAACTTCCACCTGCAGTCGTGTTTGACAGCCACAGAAATACCTCCGCCTACGAGCCTCTTCCAGCCGAAACATTTGCAGCCGCTCGCTCATGGCCTCAAGAATCAAACCAGCATTCAGCTGAAGAGTTCGCCTCCACCTCCAGAGATGCAGCCCGGCTGCAGAGTGCGGCGCCTTGTCAGCCGACAACACATCCGCCCCGAAGTCGGCTCATTTAAAAGGAAAAACATTCAGAGTAAAACAGCGGAGTGGAGCTCCTCTGCTCAAACTTGAAGATATACTTCGTCCAAAAAAGAAACTTTTTAACCCTCTTTTAAGACCTTAAAGTCCCTCAACAGTACAATGGTGCAATATTTGGATGGAGTATCCCTTTAAATACGAGCGTATCGGGATAATTCGTGACTCAGGGATATTATGCTTTTATAGTCTTACACTGCCGCTTCCTCCTCTCCTCCCCTCGCATCCTTTTACTCTCAGCAGCCACCATTGTTAAAATCTTCCAACCTCACTCATAACGGATCTTGACGTTTTATTTTCACTCTTTTTAACAGAACATCAATATCATCGGCCTCCTCATCTTCATCATCATCGGTGCGTTGTGTTCTCCCTCCTCCTCTCACTCTCCCGCATTATCTTTACCTAAAAGGTCGAGGCAGTTGGCCCTGCCCACCCCGAGCCACGGTTCTGCTCTGAGGTTTCTTCCGTCAAAGGGAGTGTTTCCTTCCCCCCTCACCAATGTCGTGCTCCCCTAAATATATGGATATTTAAGAGCGTCATATAGACCCACTCAGTGTTTAAATGAGAGATGAGCGTTATGAAATGACGCTTTATATGAATAAAATGTTATTTAAACACATACACACAAATGTAGCCTACTGATATCTCATGAACACACACACATTTTGAGGCAAGAAATAGGACAGAAAAATCACAAATAGATTTTTTGTGTGTGTGTGTTTGTGTGCGTGTGTGTGTGTGTGTGTGTATGTGTGTGTGTGTGTGTGTGTGTGTGTGTGTGTGTGTGTGTGTGTGTGTGTGTGTGTGTGTGTGTGTGTGTGCGTGTGTGTGTGTGTCTTTCTCCAGCAGCAGATCAAGCCGAGTCTGGTCTCCAAGAGCTCCCAGTCAGATCTGTCAGCAAGACAAACATGAGACATAATCATTCATCAACCATTTGGAAGCGCGTGTAAATGAGACCCCCCTCCATTACGCGTGCTTTAAAGGCCCATTCATGCTGATAACCAGCCGTCTCTGTTCGCTCGCTGCCTCCTCGCCTCGACCTTGTTACGGTCAGCAGCAACACTTCCTCTGAAACTGCTCAATTACGGCAAAGCGGCACCAATTCAGTCCGTCGCATCATGTGTTTTATCATGTGCGTCAGGGTTACTAAATAATAGAAACCACCCCCCCGCCCTCCCCGCCCATTAGCCAGACATGTTGCCGTCCACTTGTAATCAGCTGCACGGATCATATGATCGTGGTGGTGCGTGTGTGTGTGAGTGTGTGTGTGAGGGAGACACAGATTATCGACAGACAGAGACTTCATGGAGACGTCCACATGTGAATGTGGGTCATGTTAGACATGATGGTCGTACCAAAACGTCACCAGACACTGACTACACGCACACACTCACACACACAATGTGAGGGATTATCAAACAGCCCGGCCAAAACACATTTAATATTTGTTTCCAAGCATCCCAAACACGCAGTGAGCTATTTTCAAAGTAATATGTTTCACCTGCTCACACACACAAACACACACTCATCTCCCGGCTCTGGTGTTGAACAAACTAGGGGCAGACAGGCATGTGAGTGATGGTCCTCAGCTGCTGGCAGTACCAGGGGATGAAGCCTTTAGCCTTCACTAAAAATATGGCCTGTAATTTTACCAAACCCTCGGAGGGAGTCCGCGCCGGCCACGCGCTCTAATTTAGGAGCTCATCGCAGCACTTGGTGATTGCAGTGCGCTGCTCTTCCTCGTCTGCTCCCTCCGCCTCACTTTGCACATCCAGGCCGTGATTGATGTCAGTCTGCATGCGACCAGCTCACTGTTTACACGGGACAAACCTGGTTGAAACCAGATCGGAGTCAAGGGGGCGGTGGGGGGGGGGGGGGTCTTCTGTGTCTGAGACTCGAACCAACAAACCATTAAGGCCGGACCACAGCAAACACACTAATTTCTGACTGTACTGAGTATTTTAATACTTTGTTTCATGTATTTAAGGCCCATAAAATAAAAATCCATTGGAATCCACTGGTGGAAACGTCTTGCGTCTACACTGTACAGAACATTACCGCCGCCTCTGCCTTCACCCTCAGCTCCATACCAAAATAGACGCTTGATATTAAATGTCATCCATGTGGGAAATAAGGTCAGCCGCTCGCTAATGAACTCCAGGGCGGCAAAGTCTTCTGGTACTTGCCAGCACCTTCCTGCGTTACGAGGCGGCGTGCGACGTGCCCTTCGCCGAATGTCAGCGAGGCCAGTGTAGGTTTTGCGTAATAAACGTCCTACAGAGGTGCAATAGCTGCGCTCCCGCGAGAAATGTCAGAAATGTTCACCTGAGACTCGCAGCGGAGGAGAATTCAGTGAATTAGAGACGTGACAAACCTTTGTGGAGCACAAATGGCCAGAAACAGATTGAAATGAGGGTCTTCTGGTTGTCCTAGATGCAAATTAGGGGTCCATCATGTCTGTGATTCATCCTCTACCCTCCTGAACATGCAGAGGAGAAAGTCTAAAACCACATCTCCACTTAGTATGGAACATTTTATTTTTTGTTTCTCTTGCAATGTTACAGACCCCCCCCCCTAATTTAGTTAAATAATGTTCTGAAAGTTTTGCCCATATTTCAAAGTGTCCATAAACTCCAAAGACACTTTAACATTCCGTCTGAAGGCGCCCACATGTGGCCTCGTCAGCACATCTCCAACATGATATCAAAGTGTGAAAAGCATTTTAAGCACGGATTTAAAGTCACATGATCGAACCAGATAAATGAAGTGGGATTGTTTTATCATTTAAGATATTTCAAAGTAAAACTACCTCCCGCATGTCCGGACCCCCGCCAACCCCTTTACCTGCTGACTGACCAAGTTCAGCTGGTTTGTGTGATGTCATTTCCCTGAAATTCTAACAAGAGAACGCACACAGGGAGTGGTATCAACGGTTAAACATTTATTCTATCTCATTATCAATGCTGGAGTCCTCGGGGTGGGCCTTGGATGGTGGTGGTTGAATCGCTGATGATATCCTGTAATGGGCTTGCCGGGGTGGGGGGGGCGTGGGATGAGGGGCTGCTGCTCACCTGCCCTTTTATCTCACGAGACTCTACGGCTGTGTGAGCACAGGAGTAATATTCCAGTGATCTATGCTGGGGGTCTGCAAATCACCTTCTCCTCCATCCCTGCACACTTCAGCTGAGAGCCCCCCCCCTCCCCTCCCCCCTGTTGCTGCCCTGCCCAGCCCAGTTCAGGGGAGCGGTGTGTGTGTATCTCCGATGCAACACCTTCAGTGGGAGTACTACATGTATGAGGTAATTGTTGTTTTGTCATGTGAGCTGCTGCAGCAGCTGTCAAATGTGATGATAGCAGGAGAATCCTTGCCCCGCCCCCTGAAGCTGATTGGACGGCTCTTGGCCGACTAGGGACCATCAGCCAGGATGGCAGCCTATAGCTGCTCATAGGAGAGGAGTTTCAACACATACAGTAAGAGGAAGGAAACGCTGGGGAGACAGCACAAGAAAACAAATAGTGTGAATGTATGGGGATTGTAATCTATTATTTTTGTCTTAATCAGAGTTTTCTGTCCCTTTAAAGGATATGGTATGTCTTAAATTCTTATTGGGCAACGCAGTGTAATAACTAAATCGATCAGGAGCTAAAATACTCATATACATACACATACAAACACAGAAACACACAGTAATACACAGAAAAAATGTTGTTCTTGTCAAAGAAAGTTGTTGGTTGCAGCCATAAACGGAGCACTGTAATGATCAGTGCCGCACAAATGATGCATTTAAAGAGAGCAAAGCTATGTGGAGATTGTCAAACATATTTTATATCAACTTTATTTCTTCATGATGTCACTTTGAGATCTACCAAACGTTTCTCCGGCCCTTCGAAGGTTCCCGGCAGCTCCTTTCAGTATCACTTTACCTTGAGAGTAGACAAACAGAGACAGGAAAATAATGTTGTAGTCCATTCCTTTTAGTTTGCAGGGGGTGGGGGGCTTCATTAGGATGGTTAGGGGCACACTAATTCAAAGAGACAGCCCACACCTGGCCGACTGCACCGCAGAGGTCAAATCTCTGTTTCCGTCCTCAATCTCTCACGTGCACATTCCTCCTCCTGTTGCGTCTCCATCTGCAGCTCCCCGGGTCTCATCTCACATGTCCCATCCATCCAAAACACAAACACAGCGGAGCTCGGTGAGGTGGGGTCTTTGAAACTACATCTGCTCAGACGCAAGTCACGTGAAAAACAGGTGGAGATAAATGTTTATAACTTTGGTCTAAGTGGGAGTATTTGACCGTCAACACGGGGACTGTGCTGGAATCTATGCTTGGTCATTACATCAGTGAAATCACTGTGCTTCCTCTGAGGGGCTGAGTGCTTTCTTTGTTTAATTTGCTATCAGGGGTTTCTACGGGTTTAGCTATAAATGCTCTCATCGGCATTACTTTTAATTGATTTTCTTTTATTAATACAGACAATTACATACAGACATACATAGTTACATACACAAAAACAATATTCTCCATACCGTTCAACAACAACACAAATACCACCACTCCCACCGCCACTACTGCTACTACTACTACTACTATTACTACTACTACTACTGCTACTATTACTACTATTAGTTGTTTACTTTAGTTCTATTTTGCACAATTATGAAGTACACCAAAAGACAAAGACAACAAATGATGTAGGCAGGGGGAGGTGAAAAACCCAAAGGGCTCCACCTCAAGTATATTAAAGTTACACAATATTATATATAGGCTATACATATAACGTACACAAAATGAAATATTGCTACTACTACTACTACTACAACTAACAACAACAACAACAACAACAACGATGATGATGATGATAATAATAATAATAATAACAATGATAATAATAATACTAATACTAATACTAATAAAAATAACAACGACAATAATAATAATAATAACAATAGCAATGAAAATAATAATAATAATAATAATAATGATAATAATAGTAATAATAATAATAATAATAATGATGATGATGATGATGATAATAATAATATAATAACACTGGAGGGAAATGAAAAATCACTCAAATCACTAACTTTAAAATGTTTGTTTTTTTCGCATTTTTGTTGTGTTGTGTGTAACTTTTTGTATCTATTTACTGTGATTATAAGTTCAAAATAATCCCTAACTTGATGTGTATATACATTCTCACCCCTCTGAGGGTGATGTGTGTATTCGACCACCTGCCGAGACAAGAGCAGCGACACTGTTTACTTGTGGAAGTTTTTTTTTGTTTGTTTTTTCTCTCTTCCAATAGAAATGTGATTGGAAAGGTCTGGGTCCAAACATCCCCTGCAGGCGGAGAATACTTTATCCGGAGCCCCTTGCTTTTAAACCGAAGCTCCGCCCTCCAGCAAGCGCTCCCACCTTGTCTCTCAGCAGCAGCAGCAGCAGCAGCTCAGCGCTCCGGCAGGCAGCGGCAGCAGAGGCGAGGGGCGGCCGGGGAGCGCAGCGGCAGCGCGGGGGACTCAGCGCCGGAGCTCGCGGGGGGAGCGGAGGTCGTCTCTGGCTTCAGAGGAACCGCAGCAGGTCCGCCTTCCACAGCCGCGGATATCTGTCACGGAACTCCTCCAGAGGAAACAAATTAAGGAGAGACCCAAAAAAAAAAAAA
>CAESWR010000166.1:779852-790637 GCA_903171835.1 Mullus surmuletus | reverse complement strand
TAGCGGCTTTATGGAGCCCAGAGAAGGCGACAGCAGCAGAGGAGGAGGGGGAAAGATGGAGGGGGAGGACGGTGGAAGATGGGCGGCAATGGAGGAGGGATGACTCACTGGTATCATGGTGCTCATATGTCACTTAGTCAACAGTCGCACAGCCGAGTGGCAACACAGCAGTGACGGAACCAACGGGAAGGCCTCATTCTATCGTACACACACCAAGTCGATCTGCCTTTCCTCGCTTTCCGCCGCTCTTGATATCTATCGTGCACCTCAGACCGCCTCGGAAAGACCGTTATGCAATGTTGCGGCGATGTGATGGAGGCTGTGCTAATAAAACCCCCCGTGACATACTTCTGCTGGAGACTTTTATCCAAACAAAGCACCTTCGCAGCAGCGTGAGTGTAAACAGATCCGGACCGAGCGCAGATCAAACTCGGCAGCGGAGCGGCGTGGGAGCTTGTACGAGCTGCGAGAGGCCGGAGACGGGCGGGCAGGCGGGCAGGCGGGCTCTGTTTCGTAATGTGTGAGGGGCGACGGAGATGGTCTCAGAGAAGCTGCGGGCCTGTTTACAGTAAACTGCCGAGTGGCTCACATCGTCTTCCTTTATGTCTGCGGCTCTCCAGAGGATCGGAGGACTCCGTTTGGCAGCTAAAGGTCAGGGCAGCGCAGCGGGCTCGCTCCTATACGACTGTTATTTGTGTGTAGGAGGAGAGCAGACAGCACACTGGGAAAAACATGTTGGATAAAAGAGGCGCCGGAAAGGGTTGAACTAGGAGACGATTACGGTGCTTACATGTTGGTCATAAATCAGGGCAATATTGAAACATCCTTTCTCTCTGACCGCTCCCACAGTTTAGTGCAGATGACTTCCACTGTCAGGTGTTCCTCCATCGAGAATTTATAGTCCCGGACCAAAGTTGATTCTTTTTAAAGGACGAATGAATTCCTCCAAAGACCGTTTAACATGTTTCCCAAGATAGCAACAGAATATGCCCCCAAAAACCCTTGATTCATCTTTAATCATAGTCTGTTGACTCAAATGTTGTTTTGGAAGGATTTGTCGTCATTTGAATCAGTGTGTTTCAGATTTTGGTTTCATCAACAGTTGACTAAACAGAGAAGTAGCAGAAGCTCGACCCATTTTCAAACGTTAGTCATGAACTGTTTACATCCGGATGATACATCAATTAATCTCACACACAGGAAGTCTGATTAGATCTTGGACCGCCAAACATGTTTTTATTTGTGCTTCATCCCTGTAACAATGTCAGTAGATTTCTTCATAGATTTGTCATCACATTTTTTAGGTAACTGCCACACATTTATCTACGACCCAAACACATGGTGAATTTTTCATTGCCAAAGTACATTTTTCATCATTTATATACACCAATAAAATAATATATACTGTGATGAAAGTATTTTCTGCCTGTGTGATCTGCCCATATATTTATGAGGGCTTACATAGTCACAGTTCCTGACTTGTAAATGCCACAAATCAAACCCTCAATCAATGACTCACCTGCTGAGCTGAGTCATCGTGTTACTGGGCTGAACAGGCCCCTCTGGGGGATTTGAATTCTAAACCGGTATTGAATATGCATTCTGTGAGAATCCACAGCGCATCCTGAAGGTTTCCATATCGACTTCTGCAAATGACCAGAGAGTAAAATAATAAGTCAAAGCTGCTTTGTCGCCCCTGGAGCATCACGCGGTGGTTCTTAGTGAGAGCGACAACAATCGCAACTTGTTGCTTCAGCCTAAAAAATGGGATGAGCAGCATCACATACATCAGAGGTATGTAAACCAAGTGCTTTTGAGCATTGGAATATACAAAAAAATACCTCCTTGAAGCATTGTAAATGCTACAAATATTCAAATGTAGCATGCAGTCACAGATTGTTGGCGGATCTATAAGTTCTGTTTTATCGTGCGTACTGAATGTGATATACTAACTATGCATAAATATCTCAGACATCCCCAATTCAATAAAGCAGAATTCTTGCTGTCTGATAAATACATTATCAATCACCTCACTTGTGTAGAGGTTTCACTCTGGCTGCTTCAGCATCATTCCTTAAACTGTATCTCCTGGTTCATAAGAATCAGGAAGTTCATACCCGCCGTTATGGAGGCGGCATTTGAAATGGTGCAGCTCTGTGAGACGCAACTCGCTCCGAAGTAAGTGGATGAACAGCTCATACAATCCCTGAGTTATATCCACTTCAGCCACTCCAACAATTCATCTGCAACACGAGCATGGGCCCGGAGATCTCGTTTTCATCATCTTCTACAATCTAATATAGAGTCGGTATATCTTAAAACCATTACCAAGGCAGTGAAAACACGAGGCCCTCGCCTTGCTGATCTACTGCTGCTTGAGGAATATTCTCATTTGCATAAACATTCTTTCACCTTAACCATTAGCGGCGAGGAAGGCTCGTCCCGGGGAAGGGAAGGTTTGATGTTGTTGGACGGCGCCCCGAGCGTTTGGCCGGGGGGCGGAGCGGCCGGGTGCAGCTGGGCAAAGGCTCGTGTCCCATCGCGACCATCTCTGGCATGGCAGGACCTTGTATCCTATTTGCTTTGATTTTAGGGACGTTGACTTTAAATCCGCCAGACAACAGAGTGAGATTGATTCACTCAGCCGGTCTGCTTGAGTCATATCTAATTATTGGAGATCCATTGATCTCGTGTCCTCAAGCTAGCTGCCGAGAAGCCACTTCCATGTGCGCGGGCCATCGGGAGAGAGTCGAGCGGGGCGGTGAATATTCATATGTGTGGACACTCTGTCAAAAGGGTTTATTTCGGACGGGGACAAAGGAGCACTTGATCCACGCTCACAAAAAGGCGGCCTTGCGTGCATGAATTAGCCATTTACGCCGCACCAATATCTGAGATAGCAGCGCGTCCGCCGTTCAGCCTTGTGCTTGGCTCGTGTCGAAGGATGCCAAACGGAGAGAAAAAACAAACCGTAATTGTCTCTGGCGCGCGGGGGGTGGGGGGGCAGTTAAAGGTCTTTGCATTCCTTCATAACTCAAATACGTTTTTTATGTGTCCTCGCTGTCATAAAATTGCCCATGTATAAAACAGCAGGAGGAGCCGGAGAAACTGCCACATAAGCACAGAATAATTTCCGTCTTCTCTTTAACTTTTCTGGCCTCGAAGATTCTCATTTTTCACATGCTTGAATAATTCATGAGTGATAATTTCTCAAAGGTGAGGAGAGGGGAGATGAATCATTGCTTCCCCCCCCAACCCCGAATGTTAACCATGACTGTCCCGTTGCAGGAGGATTATGACCGGCTGAGGCCGTTGTCTTACCCGATGACCGATGTCTTCCTCATCTGCTTCTCGGTGGTCAACCCCGCCAGTTTCCAGAACGTGCGAGAGGAATGGGTGCCCGAGCTGCAGGAGTACGCACCCAGTGTCCCCTACCTGCTCATTGGCACACAGGTGAGTCATACCCACTGCAAGGTTTATATAATCCGATTATTTTCGTTAATCTGTTCTCAGAAACACATTAACGCGGTGGCTTTTAAATCAGTTCTAGTACCAGCTTAAATTTTTTTAGATTATGAATGTATAGCTATAACATTTCATCGCAGGAATTTAACAAATTGAAAAGTGCACAACCAGGACACCAAAGGATTATTTCCTCAAACTGCCTAATGGTGTGTCTGTTTGTGTGGATTTCCAGTCTGTTAAATTTAATCTCCACCTGAGCGTCGTAGCGTGTTGATGGAGCTGTGGACTGTAGGTGTGTGTACAGTATGAACAACTGAAGAATGCAGCTCAGGGCTCAATGACTCTGATGTGCAAATTCATAATAACACGCGTCATGGCCCTCGGCAAGTTTTTCATCTATTTCATTGAGGTGAGGACGTGCTTATGTAACGCGGACTAAGAATAGTCTGTTACAACTGACAAGGTATCAGTTTGTGTTTGCCAGCATCTGCAAAAATCGGGAACGAGTCAGCATCCTGCTGCGTTGGTACGATATTGTTTCTCCTAATTTCTGCAGCGCATAGAATATAAAATAGATGAATAGAGTTGAGTTATATATGTTGAAAATTGAATCAAATTGAAGTGAGCCTGACGAAAGTCTCCACCACAATGTGAAAAGTGTTGGATTTAAGGACTTTGGGGGTCAAAAAAACAGGCAGATTCAGCGTGGCGTGAAATCATCTGGTAGGCCCTGGCCAAAAGTTTTTGAATTGATCCACTTGACAGAATAGCAACCCGTCATGTTAAGTTTTGTTTATGTATTGTGAGTCGTGACTGGTTGGTGGGCCGACGTTTGGATCAAGCTGTGTGTTGGGCCAGAATGAAGACTGCACCCAAGAGGTTGCGGTATAGAAGCATAGAATGTGTCCAAAGATACTATTACTGCACAGCTATAATGGTATCATGTTGGACGCAGTGACAGAATATCGCAATCGTCCAAATGTATTAGGCCAGTCAGATGCTTCTGGAGGAAACTGGTAAATTTAGGTTAAAAGCTATTCTGTTCCCCAATGGATGTATTTTTTATGTTGCTGATTAAGCAAAGTTGGATGCAAATTGCAAAGAAAAAGAAGTCTGTATGGGGGCAAAACCACACAGGACTTCACAGATACCATGGTTACTCTGGGCGAGCACATACAGTATATTTGGTAGGTGTCAGTCAGTGCTGAGTCATCATGTGTACTTTCCAAAGTTGTGTAATCCTCTATGTGAGGGTCCACATTTGACCCAGAAAGTCGCGTTTATTTGACTGGTGTGAGCGTTCCCATCGTCGGAGGAGGTGTGTTTTGGTACCTTTGCTTGTGTATCGTAAGTGCACATGACCAGTAAGTGATGCAACTGTCCACCCCGACAATCATTTAATAACAACCTTGTCACCTACTTCCTACACAAACGTTCGTGCTAAGTGTGCGGCGCAACAAACTGAAAACTGCTGCCTTGCATAAACGAGAAAGCTCAAAATAAGACAAGTCAGTAAAGCAGTGGTCAGAATCTTTGTGTGGTTTTCTGTTGTCACACTCCTGACAGGCAAACAGACACTTGAGACATGTGGGCGTAGTGTTGCGAAGTCATGTCGCAGTGTGCGAGAAGTACCTGCACACAGGTTTGGTTGAGGTTTTGGGGTAAATGGGTGACTGGGCCGAGTCAGACAACACCCTCAGAATATCCTGCGCGGCGTTCAAAGTTACTCAAGCACATCAGTCATAACTGTTAATTTAGTTTCTGCATGCGTTTCCTGCTGTGGCTGCTTGTGGTTGATGAAAGTGGTTACGCAGATCGAATACGGTAACATTGTGGCTGTGGGCCCCAAACAGTGAGTTGGGTCATGACCCCTCAGCCACCACTGCAATGGTAAACAGTCACATAGATTGTTCACCCCATTGTAATACTACCAAGGGTTGTGTTGAGTACTCATTTCTCATGACAATGACACTGTAGGTTTGCAGTTCAGACACAGACTGATAAGTGCCAGTTTCACTTTCGGCCACAACATAACAGTCCGATGTTGTTTTCTTGCTTCTTACTTGCTTCTCCCCAACTTCCTTTTTATATGCTTCTCTGTATTTTGTGCAGTGTGAATTTTGATAGTTGGCTAAACCCCACACACAGTGCTTTATTTTATTTCTTTTAAAATAGACCCCATTGGAGCTGTAATGGGGCTTACCTAACTCCTTTGTGCTTGGGCGTCTGGTTTGTGGTTTGGCTTTAATCTTGATATTGTGCAACAACTCCATAGCAGATCCTCGTAGATGGTTACGGGTGACACTAATTCTCAGGATTAATTTATTTCTAAAGCCTTAAAATCCATTGCCAATACCATACGTCGTCTTAAAAGTAAGCACTTACTTGCGGGTGATTTTTGGTCTGTGTTCCCTGGCAACCGCATGACAGTGCAAGCCAAGGCCCAGCGGTGATGAGGAGGACGGAGTGGGTGTCTGATTTATCGTGTGTCAGCTGATGTTTACTGCCCTTTTATCAGTTCCTGTCATAACTCTCTCCTCTGCTCTTCAGCTGGATGCTGATACACACACAAGCTTCGTGACTCTGCAGCCGCAAATCACACCAATCAAGAAAGGGGTTAATGAAGGTTACTCGCTGTACCAAGTGTGCAGGTGGACGCATTTATCATAATTAGTTTTCAGTGAGCGGGCAAGGAAGTGTGCGGATAAATTGTGTGTGTGCTGAGCTCTGCAGTGAATAAAAGGACACTCAGGAACCTTGTGGTTGGCTGTGAAATGGTTTTGCACAAGAGCAGGAAGTGTGGGCCAACGTGGCTTTGTTTCAAAATGAGCCGACAAGCCGTTAGTCGCACTCTCAAACAGTCAGATGAAACTTGCTGCTAAGTCTGAAAGTATGAGCGCAGAGCAGAGTTCTCGCTTGAGAAGTGTGTCGAATAAATGTGTCGAACGGGGATGCAGATTATGGGTCCATGTCGTTGTTCAGGCAATTTATTTGCCTTTGTTGCCAATCTTTAGTATAGAAGAGAACTGAAATCTCCATCACTCCACCTTTGCATGACAGGGTACAACATACATCCCCAAAGCAAGACAATACAAACAGTGTTTATTTTCTTTCAGATCGACCTTCGCGATGACCCCAAGACCATTGCCAAACTAAATGACATGAAGGAGAAGCCCATCGCCACTGAGCAGGGGCAAAAGCTGGCCAAGGAGGTCTGTATGTTTGCCTGACTGAGGAAGTAAAGCTAAATGTAGCTTCTGAAACAGAATAGATGCGTTGTGTTTTAGTCTTTCAGGGTTCAGGACCTGTCAAGTTCAGTTATGTGCACTAATTGAACCCTGGAATGTATCCGTAGCATTGCAGTTTTTTCAGTAAAATGCGAGGAATTGGACCCCTGTGCAATCTTTGCTTGACAATGAATCCAGAAATACTTTCTGCATCAGTGTGGATGTCCAGCACACTCCAGGGCTTCAGTTTGTGGCGACCAAATGTGGTCAGACACGCAGAGTGCAACACAACCTTTCAAACATTCCAATCGAGGTTTGCCTAAAGCTGGTGTTTATGCTGTTTTGGTAACCTAGGATGATTTATGCTGTGTGGGAGTCATTATTTGGATACCACAATGATTTTGGAAGATTGCCAGCTTTTAAAAGACGAAAATGTATAATTTCTTCATAGCATGAGCTATGTTTTATGCATTTATTTATGAGATGAGTTGCTTCTGACAAGCAAGTGTATCTCAAAGAAGAATAGAAAGAATTCAAAAGAGTTAGAAAAATATCTGAATAAAGATTGGAAAGACTTCGTGGGGCTTAAAATTCTTGAATTATAAACTGTCCGAGCTTCACATTGCATTTGCGTAACAGACCAAAGCATACATACATATACATATGTATATATATATATATGTAGTGATCTGTTAAACTGTTTTTTAAAAGTATTTCCTGAATCCTTGCACATTATTTTAACCATCTGGCCCAAAAAGCAATATCCGTCCAATGAACAAAAAGGGAACATGACATACGGAACGAATATAAACAGCAAAAAAAAAAGAAAAAACCTCAAAGATAAGACAAAGAAACCATGACATCTTCTATAACAATCCTACATTTGTGTCTCATAGAGAAAAGTTCATCTATACGGTGAGATGTTTAAACAGGTTTGGTGACAAAAGTTTTGCTCCTGCAGGCTTGAGGAACACCTTGCAGAATTTAATGTGATCACAAGTTTCTCTGTTAGAGCCTCAGAACGCAGTAATTAATTAATCTCTCAGTTTAATCTTTGCCTGCAGGAAGGAAGCATCCCCAAGTGGCCATATCAGATACACAAGACATTTTAGCTTGCGTTACAACACATGCTAATGTTATCATTTGCGGTTTAGAAAGTTCAGAAAAAACATTGAACTTTCCCAATTTAGCTGTGCTTACTACTCGCCATCAGCAGCTTATGTTACACCGTAATATCAAGGATAGCCAAGCAAATCTATTATTACCCTGCTAGCCATGTAGAGTGATAGCGGCGAGTAACAGAATCCAAGCTAGCAGAGCCGCCGCCCGAATCTGCCTCCGTGCTGCTCGCCTCACGCCCAAACTTTCAGTGCTATTCCTGATTGATAATGTGGAGACAAACAGAGTGTAAATACCAAATAAGACGTGGGATTCGACAAACAACAATCCCCATTTGTCACACTTGGAGGAGTTGCAGACTCCAGCCTACTGGAGAACTCCCACTCAGAACCGAATGCCACAAGATCTCAAACACTTTCGCATCAGTTTTGTCATCATCTGCCTTTCAGTCTTTGCTGCGGAGATTTTATGGAAGTGAAAGCATGGTACGCCGATTATACATTTAAAAAAGCAGTGCTGATGTTCAAAATAGGGATTTGGCAAACAGCTGATGTAGAATCGTGTAATCAGACCCAGTCTTGTTCCAGAGAAACACAATACCTGTAGTTTTTCATCGTTCTCTCAATTTTTTTTCTTCACACCACCAGTTGATGTCATCCAGCATTGCAAATGATGGAAGTATGGCAGATATTGTCTTTGCTTTGAGTTTGATAATTATACACACTCTTGCTGCTACTGGAGCTCTGTACTTTGGATGTGTACTGCAGTTCTGACAGAGAGTCTGTCCTTTGTTTCCTCCCTCCTACCTCAGATTGGTGCATGTTGCTACGTGGAATGTTCAGCGCTGACCCAGAAGGGCCTGAAGACGGTGTTTGACGAGGCCATCATTGCCATCTTGGCTCCCAAGCGAAAGAAGGGGGCTCTGAAGAGAAGGCTGGGACCCCGCTGCATCAACTGCTGCCTGATAACATGATACAGCACACAGGCCTGGAGATCATTCAGCGACAAACCATAAACCTGACCTGGAGTGAATGCAAAGGACAAGACAGAAGATGAATGCACACACAGCAGAGCAGAGACAAAAGAGGTGACTGAGAAGGACAAAAGAAGAGCTGCTTTTGGAAGCTGCCATGCTCCGGGAAGGCCATAACTCTGTTGCTGTCCACCAACTGAGGAAGCAGTTTACTACCAAAGGAGCACAAACCCAAGTCAGTCTCTTCTCCTGATGGACTTTTTCTGCCTCAAAAGTACCTTCTTTTATAACCATTTCTAATCATTTTTCCTGTGCGAAATTGTTGTACGCTGTCATACATACACACACAACAACAAAAAACAACAACCCAAAAGGACATTTCAGTTTTTTGAGAAATGCGACATTTGTATTATTTCGGTGGTTTTCAAAGCTACATTATTGAATAGCGATTTTTGTCAAAGGAAAAAAAAAAGATGTCCTTATTTGATGCCATCAAGAGAACAAGCATCTCAAAAAAAGAAAAAGAAGGAAGGTGGTAAATGATGAGAAACTGACTTGAGTGTCACTGTGACAGTTCTCCTCTGGACGTACGGCCCGGTTGTTCTGATTTCAAAAAGTCGTGCTACAAAAACCGCTGGCCCACAAAGTCTGTCTCCAATTATTTACCTGCAAACAACAGAGGGTGCGATGTGCAGGAGTCAGCACGTGAAGAGTTCAAACAGGAGATTTTGGACCTTGATGTGTATCATTTAAGGTTTGCGAGTCTTGTTTCTGCCTTATGAAAACCCATCAGCCCATCGCGCGGCATGTCGCAACACAGAGGTGTCATCAGGAACTGAAGAGGTATATTATCCATTTTTAAAATATATATTATCGAGTTTATGATTCTTAATCTCTAAAATAGAGATCATCTACGCTGTGCAGATATTATTTTGTCAACAGATAGCTTACTTTTTTTTGTTATTCTGCAATAATGTGTTATCCTTTTATCGCCTTTCAGAAGGTTTTTAGAAGAAAGAAGAGTAAAGTATTTCCTTTGATTCATGTCCTCCAAAGAAATGCACACACTGTCATCACAAACAGGTGGCTAACGTGACCCAATACTGTATATTTAATGCACAACATGCCAAGCACAGTCCGCAACACGTCATTTTTCTGCAAAAAAAAAAAGGCACATTCCGCAGTTCCGAAAACTCTCTTTCAGGAGAGGTCTCATGCAAGCACAGAGGACGCACAAACCCTCCATCATGCACAAGTACGAGCACTGTCCGCCATTCTACGTGCACGTCACACAGTTGTTTTATTTGTAACACAGAATTGGAACAGCCTCTTTTAGACTCTATAAAACAACAGCCTCTTTCAAACTCTATAAGAGCAGGTAGCCACCAGTTGCACCAGCAGTTCCACCATCCAAACACACCCGTTTGACCATATTCACAGAATGTATACATCTAAACACAAACTTGGCTTGTGTAGCCTTTGGTTTTGACAAAATATCCACACCTAGTATGTGACGGGCGGTCGCGTAGCAAAATGACAAAGCTTTTTTCAAATAAATAACCCGTCGAGATGGGTGACGAAATGTTAGATTTTCACTCCAAACAGACCTTCTTTACTTTTATCTTTATTGAAATGTGTTTTATTCACGCTTTCAAACTTGAATAAAACAGCAGTCATTCAAATAACACTAAAGAATTGATACTTAATACTTCATTTCACTTCATAACCATAGATTTATGTCAGCTATGGTACGACCTGTGATGCTGTAGCAATGTAAAGCCAACAGATTGAATATGCAAAGTGATTAAGTCGATCTTCACAGTGAATTGGGGAACTCTGGGGTATTAAATGCAGTTTTGGTGATGGGAATTACCCGTGCAACTGTTCTACTATAGGATTTGCGTCAGAATTTGTCACCAATTCATAATCCTCCCATGAAACCGCTGTGAATGGATTAAACAATGCACAAAAACATTCATTTCACTGCAAACATCCATTTAA
>CAESWR010000166.1:764046-779828 GCA_903171835.1 Mullus surmuletus | reverse complement strand
CCCCCCTTTTTTTTAGCAGCACTGTAGAAATACATTATCCCATAGTGCTCCACTGGTCCTTGTAATAAAGTCATTTTACATCAGAACTGAGATAATATGTAAGGTTTATCAGGATTTAGACGGTGGTTGACTTATGTAAACGCCCCCCAAAAACATTTGTATGCAACAGTAGTCTCATGTCGACAGTATTGTAGGTATAGTGAATGTATCCTGCAAGCCAAATATCCAAAAATAATGACCACAATAACATTTATTAGCTTTCTATTATGTTTTCTTTCTTTTCTTTTCTCTTTTTTTGTTTTTGATCAAAGGTGCCAACTCTTGCTACAGAACTTTTGTTAGTGTTTTGTTCACAGTCAGATATTATGATGATTAATTGAAGCTTTAATGTAAATGGTGCTCCTCCTCTCTGCCCCGGCCTGTGTCGTATACTGTGGTAGAGTGGATTGCGGGGTGAGCAGCCTTCTCTCTCTCTCTTTCTCGGACAGTTTTGCTTGCTTACGTTGTGTGAAGGTCCACCCTCAGGATCCAGGACCTAAAGTGCCGCAGCCACCAATGCATTTCTCCCAGTTGATGCTCCTCTCTTCTCCAATAAATGTGTTTACTGTGTTAATAAGCCGGTTTGAGGGTTTTACTTCAGGATCGTCTGGCATTGGAACACCTTTGGGAAATTACCTTTTGCTGCGTTTGTTCCAGGAAATAAATGCTTTAGTGTTCGTAATGGGTCACGCCGCTCTTGGTTGACTTCATAAGCAGGTCATCAGGATAATCACCCCATGATGTTTATTCATGTACAACTTGCACTGAGGGTTTCCAGTTCAAGTTTGGAGACAGTTCATCCACTTGCAACCCCTGACTGATGCCGCCTCCAGCTCTGTGCATCTCTAGAGCATGAGCACCACCTGCTGGTTACATTTTGTATTGGGAGAATCCGACCTGCTGGTTTTTACATTTTTACTTAGGCTTTAAGTTCTATTCCAGTTTGTGTCGTCTTATTTGAGGGAGGTACGACAGCCAGTGAACTATAGATAGGAAAACCCGCTATTATTAACTCTGTAGTGAAGCATTGCTTACTATTAGTAGTGCTACTACAAGTAGTAGTTGTATTATCTAATATGCATACATTATCTAACATGCACTTTGATGTCATGTTAGCCCATGGAACTTAAATTACTATAAATTGTGGGACAATCTTTTCAACATCAATGTGTGTAGATAGAATGGAGTTTTTTGTCATGCATTCAGTCAAGATCGGTACATATTGAGTAGAATCCTGTGATCTGATAAACCAAACAACAGTAATGTCACACACAAGACCATCTGTTGCTGGCCCGGTGCCCTGTCGCCCCGCAGCTCGCCCATCCAACATCTGAGCCTGACGTAAGCCTTTCGTTGTTTACTTTCTTACCGGTGACTTTCCTCCCACACAGGTCGAACACAGCAGAAACTCAGCTTTGGCGCGCCCTGCCCTGAAATGACCAGGACTGCAGCTTGATTTATCGTTTGTTCAGATTTGTGGCTGGCCATTTATCACCAGCCTACCTCAAAACACATGACGCAAGGCAGCGAGTAGGAGGGAGGAAGGAGGGAATTGTTTGTGTATTCTGTCTGAAGGCATATATATGAAATATTCAAAACTTATTCATACATGGATTTGAGTTCATATCTGCCCATAAACGTAGAAATTGATCCACAATGTGCAAATCAGGAACTTTATTTGAAGATGTTTATCCATAAGAGTGCTGCATCATGAATGTTCATTTTCTTGTGAGGAAGTATGCACATACATATTTTTTATGTAACCTGAAATAGTCCCAGTTAACTCACGCACGATCAAACTGATACTTTACGGTGTCAACACTGGGTGTACTGTAACTCGCTCCGAGGCAAGATCACCATGTTTTACACCCACATCAATCGTCCAGCTGGTGTTTTTGATTTTCTGAACGTGTATTTTTTATTGAGCCATTCATTAGCAGTAAGTAATGACATGACTGGTTGCTTGGTGTGTAAATGTCGCTCTCTGGCACGGCTGAAGTCAGTTTGTGGGAAGGCTGCCTCTGATGTTGTGTCTGGTTCTTTTACTGTTGATATCAGGGCTCTGAACCTGGCCACAACATGTCCTGTCTCCTTAATAAAGCTTATGTTTACATGAATGATGTATAAACGAAAGCTGTTATATATAACAATGAAGTAAGTCATGATGATTTGGTGAGTTTGAATGTATGTGCATCTAACTGGCAAAGAACCAGGGGTTTCTAATGACTCCAGGAACTACAAAGTGGATTTGTGACGTCGCTCATCGTAAAGCTCTGTGACCCTTGCTCTCCTACCTGGATGTGAGTTCAACCTGCCATTATCGGACGAATACCCAACATTGGTTGGTGGAACTGCCTCCGCACTCTGATGTTCCCTGTATTACACAATCATTTTAATTATTCCAAGTGGCATTCCTTGTTTTTGCCACATTTTACTTTGAGAAGACTCCTGAGTGATCATGAATCCATGTATAGAAGAGACAAAAATCTGACAATGCTGAGATTTTTTGATGGCATTAAGTTGTGATATAAATTGTAGACGAATACACTACTTACAACAAGTAAAAAAAAGTCAAACTAATAATAGATGAAGCCTTTCTGGGGTTGATGCTGAAATGAAAGTTTTAGCAAACACATTTCTTAAATATAACACTATGAAATGAATGATACCTCGTTGATAAATGGGGGAAAAAAATCATTTCTATATTACTACCACAAGATGGCAACACTGACTTTGTCACCCACTTTTGTTTTTGACCAACATGCTGTTACTCTCTGCTCAGCCTTTCCACAGAATGAAGTTTGCATTTAGAATTGGCTCTTCGTGGAAGCAGTAACTCTGTTCTTCGCCTGGAGAGAAAAAGTATTAGCCATAATACAAAGACCATTTCTTTATGATAAACATAGAATGTGTGAATTCATCACAACAACAACAGGGGAAATGTATGAGCAATGTTATTGTATATTTGCATATCAAAAATGCTAAATTAAATGCTTATAAACGTGTGCAAAGTTATAGACTAGCCAAGTCATGGTCTTGGACAAACAGCCAACAGTCATCATCCGTCACTCAGCACCAAGAAGTGGGTGTGAGGGTTTGTTTCAGCAATTACTTGACTACTATATTTTGAAGTGGAAGAATGATGTGACCATTTCCTCCAGCAGCACCTCACAAAACAACTACATTGTAGTCACTATACAATAAAAATACTACAAGGACCACAAAGAATCCTGCCAAACCGCCGCATCTATGCATGCAGTCGCTATCACATGTGATTTGAATCCAAATCTATTCCTGTCCTGAGCGACTGCCCAGGCCCACATCGTGTCTGTCAACACTTTGGGACCGGGTTTCTCGCTGCAGTGACTAAACATTTTTGTTGAGCAAATTTACTCTATGATTGACACGTCTCCTGAAACCATCTGAACGAGGCAGAGCAGTATTTGTGGAGCCTGCGACTTCCACACCATCTCCTCAGACGAAGAAAGATTTCTCCGTCATTGTGGTTCTGGTTTGTAAAAGTCCAAGTAGACGGATCCAACTGCATGACGACGGATTCAGCAGGAAGTCAAACATTCCTGACTGTGCATTGCTGGCAGATGACACAGCAGAGACCTGCAGAGGTCCATGTGGACTAAAATAGTCTGAATCACTTGCGGCAGAAGAATCGGTGCTAATGCAATTCTCCTTCATTTCCTTTCATAAGCACAAATTAGATCTGCATCTCGGAGATGTAAAAGCTAATACGCTCGGACGGCCAGTGATGTCCGTCGCGTTGAACCTCGGCTCAGGCTAACTACTATATTACTCACACCACTTCCAGTTCCCATTATGCCTCGTGTCATGTGCTCATGAATGGTCCGTCTCCAGGAGATGACCTCATGTGTGGGTGAGAGTGACTATGAATGCTCCTTTGAGAAATTTTAATTGTTCTAAAAATTTACTTTGGTGTGAGCTATGACATACTCACTGCTCAGGGTCGTATAATGCCACATGTACTTCTACTCTTCAGGCGTGAGGGCAGCAGCTTTAACGAGGGCTTTACTTTATTTCCCACATAGGGTCAATAGTTTTTCACATTGCATTACTCCCACCAATAAGTTCATTTATTCCTTCCTACAATAAAGTTGGATGAAATGTTGCCAGATTGACTTGCTCGAGGCCATGAAGCCCCTCCCAACTCTTCCATCGCTCCCATTGCTGTGGATGCACGTCTCCGTGCCAGACAATGACATGAAAAGTCATGGTATATTCCAAAGTTGTTGTTGTTACTGAACATTTATAACATATAAAATCGTGACTAAGTGGGGAGAAATATGTAAACCACTATCTCCATTCTTTCAATAAGTTAATGGTATTTTGTTGAGCATATTACAAAAAAATAAGTATGCACCATGGGATTTTTGACCCAAAACACCTGGACTTTTTCATATTTATTTGGCCCTTGTGGTCAAACGTGTTGGATAGGTTTGTAAAGACCACTGGAGAACCTTCCCCCGCTCCTGCTGTGGGACTGACCCTCTTTGTCCCGTCCCCCCCTTACCTGAGCTGGGTGACATCACCAGCACCAGTGAGTCGGGCCCGGCAGGGACCCCACCACCACCAGTGAGTTGGGCCGGCCAGGACCCTACCAGGCATCAGTGAGTCGGGACCGGCCGGGGCCCCACCAGCACCAGTGAGTCTGGCCTGGCCGGGACCCCACCAGCACCAGTGAGTCTGGTTCGGCCGGGACTCCACCAGCATCAGCTCGCCGCTCCACGTTTCCAAGTCGCTGCCAGCTCGGAGCCTCTCCTCCCCCTCCTCCTCCTCCTCCTCCCCCTCCCCCTCTCCTCTGCGCTGATTGGCCGCACGGGCCGCCCGTCACGCGCACTCGGCTCCGGGGCGTTCCCTGTCCGCGTGCTCCGTCGGAAGTTCCCTCCCTCTCGCGCGCCCCCATTGGAGCAGCGCGCTGTCAGTCTCCTCCCCCCGCTGAGCGCAGTCCCTCTCCGGCTCTCTGTCTGCTGACACCGCCGTCATATTGGCTGCTAGAGGCAGCAGCGACCGCGGCGAAGAAGAAGAAGAAGAAGAAGAAGGAGACCACTGCCATGATGAAGAACGGGGGTCCGCGGCGCCTCTCGACTCCAGCCTCCTGAAGCCCCGGAGCGGCGTGTGATGTTGCGGACGCCCTCGGGATGAAAGCACGCAGTGTGCGCGGACGTTTCGTGCTCTGCTCCGCCGCCGCGCTCCGCCGGGGGGATTTATGCCTGACTTCTCTCAATAGCCATTTTCTGCAGACAAAGAGAGCTGTTGAATAGGGCTTTGAAAGAGGCACAAGGGTGAGTTATGATTTCCAGAAACGGACCGTTAACCGTCGAGCACGTGACCCCCGCGCGGCAGGTCGCAGCCTCGCGCCGCTCGTCGCTCCGACGACGCTTTTGTGCGGGTTTTCCTGCCCGAGCTAGCAGGCTAACAGGCTAAGCTAACAGGCTAACGCTAGCTAAAACGCTCGAAAGTCCCTTTCTAGGGAATGCTAACGCTTAGCATCTTTGACAGCTCACCGGCCGGAGCCGCGGGTTCGGGGGTTTGATTGGAGCAGGAGTTCGTGTCCTCAGCGGCTGGTTCGAACCCCCCCGACCCGGAGAGCAGTTCCCCGGGGGGGGAGCGAGGCACAGCCGCTAACGGTGCTCCCCCCGCGGTTCGTCGGTGAGGCTGAGCGCCGTGTTAGCGTGTTAGCGAGGCGGCTAGCGCGGCTGGGAGCGGGGAGGAGAGGAGAGGAGAGGAGAGGAGCGGGGAGGAGAGCAGCGGGGAGCAGCGGGGCCTCCTGGAGCCCACAGGCCTTCCAGCCGGGAGGAGGTGGAGGAGCAGCTGCAGGAGCGTCCCAGCCCCGGATCGCTCTGGATGTTCCCGGTGTTTGAGCTGTCAGGGTCGAGAACCTCAGAATAACGGTCCGCGTCCCTCCAGGGAGAGTCGCTGAGACGGGGCTGGTGTCGGTTCTGGAGGGATAACTGGGATTAGAACCCTGCAGGAACTGCAGTTGCCGGTTCGTCTTACTTGCCCAATTTTTTTTTTTTATAAATTAGTAGCTTTTTTTGTGTATAATAGTCCATATAGGAGCTCCTAATAATGCCAGAGGTGGTTGCATTGCGAGGGAATTGAGCAATATTGGATTGCAGACATGTTGGGTGTCATTGTTGGGATGTACAGCCTTCTCCGTTTACTCTCGGCACAGAAAAGAGCAGGTCCAACTCTGCAGTGAGTTATCCAAAGCTGAAGTATTTGTTGGATGATTGGAGGCTTCAATGTGCCTTGTCTGCCATTTACTTATTGACTCCCTATTGCTTTATTTCGGTGCACATATCTATCGGAACATGAGACGCTGCAAATATCTCATTAACCGATCAAGTGTGAGCAGAGAAGGCGTTCTTCCTCAATCATCTCTTCTCTCCGGGCCTCGCTTAGATCAGTGTGATCCCAGGAGAAAGGGTGTGTTGGCGTGCCGGAGAGCAGAATTAGCCTAGTTCTGATTCAGAGCACTTTTTAATGGTTGTACTCTGGATCTCACTTTTGGTGTGGTCATTGTTTATCGTGACTGCTCATAGATAATCATATAGCCCAACCACAGTGTGAGTAATGGATGTTAATTCAGAGGAGCACAAACAATTTTGTGCTAAGATTTGCCCCCCTGGTATTTTGTACCCTGCTCAAGACATTGGATTGGACTCCTAAATTGTGTAGTCAACAATGTGTGAAGCAAAACATTTTTAACTTGATCGCACTTGATTTAATGTTTAGCTCCACTGATCGCCATACTATAGGACAGTGATTCCCAAACTGGGGTACTCATACCCACAGGGGTACGCAAAGGTACATAGGGGGAAAAATAAAAACGTGATTTGAAAACAGCCTGATTACATTTTGTTTGTAAATAAATCTATTTTGTGAGAAACAATTCACTTTAAGAGATCTTATTTGTATTTTATGCCTGCTAAATGTGGGAGTTGGGGGTGGCGGCAGGCTTACAGACGCATTTCTTTTTCTAGCTTCTATAAGTGCGTGAGAGTAGGGGGTACATGGCTGGAGGTCAAATGTCTGAAGGGGTGCGGGCTGTGAAAAGTTTGGGAACCACTGCTGTAGGATGTCACCATCTCTGCATTTGCTTCATGCACTGTTGAAAGGCAGTGATGTATTTTACTTAACATGCTGCAAGGATTAGGGCCATGTTGATGAGGACAGAGGATAAAACACTGTAGCTTTAGCCATTTTTAGTACACTGGTATTTTCTTTATATTTGTAATAATTTACACTTCATGTTACCTCTTGTCCAGTACAAGCCCTCTGTTGATCCTCCAAATCTGTCCTGTATTAGTAGCAGCAATGGCAACCAAAATGTGACTAAAATTAAGGAATTTGGGTTTTTTATAAGCATATGCGTAAACAGATGCCAGGTCCTTTGTAGCTGTTTGTTTTCAACTGGGACTTGTCTGTATTTTTGACACGATCACCAAGCTGAAGGACAAAACACACCGGCCCATATGGAAAATCCAACCTGTTGAGATTTATCTGATAGGACATTTGCTCTCACAATACTACTTCATCCTGGAGGAAAGACAACAGGGTGTGAACATGCTGTTCAAGCCTGTAAATCAGTGTTTTCATGTTGGCAGTACAATTACAGTATCAAGATAAGTGTTGGTTGTGGTTGGTAAAATTGTGCGCCAACAAAAACGTTGATATCCGAGAGATGCCCGATTGCTTGTTTTGCTTTCTAAAATCAAACTGGCTGGAAAAATAGTTCAAACATTCTCAGTGCTGTTGATCCCCTGGTGAAATGCCTGGCTGCTTGTGTAAATCAAGTTTGGTCCCAAAGGAATTTGCAAATATATATTTAATTGGAAGGAATTGACTTTTTCAATTGTTGGTGGCACCACACCATAGCACATCGTAACCCACATTATTGTCGACAGATGGTGTCATTATCTCTCATTGACTTTCACCTAAAAAGAGTGAAGGAAATCTCCTTAATGCATATTATATCACTCAAGTAATGGTCATTTATTTATTTAATTTTTTTACATGCCAGAAAAATCAGACCATTACATAATCTATCTCTTACCAGGATGGCCTAGTTATTTTGTGCAGTTTATGCGAAGGAGCTTAAGACTGTAGTTAAGAGGACACCTTACTTGACCCCATCATGCCGTGTATCAGGCAGTTCTAAGTTCAGACAAGGTTATAGTACGTTCTTGATGCGTTTTTTAGTTTTAAACCAGTTCTGATAGGTAAAAGAAGTCTGGCCAGCATATCATCAGTAACAAAGTTATGTTAATTCACCGAGTAGTTATTGCAAATATCGATTAAACTTGCATCAGAACTCTGCTTGACCATTGAGCAAGTTTTGAGAAGTTGTACCCACATAGAAAAGGTCAAGTTTATATTTTTTCACAAAATGTATCCATGCAGAGGAGAAATACTATGGTCTGTGCCCAAATCTTGGACAAATACTGAGTTTTTATATGTTTGCTTTTAGTTCGACTTTGTCTGTCCCAAATTGTATCAGAAAGTCTCCCTCGACAGGACTCCTCAATTAGTACACACTTAAAACATATCACAAAACACAATTTCAAACAAACATGGACAGTAATGCTCAGCAGACTAAAACAGCATAAAATTCACATAGGTCCATTGTCACAGTGACGCATGTGTGTGTGCATGCATGTGCGTGCTGAGCAGCAAAGGTGAATGCACCACCTCTATGTTGATCTATAGTGTGATGTGATTTTAAAACACTTTAAATGGAAAAGAAAGAAAAATGGACAAATCACAACTGTGTTCTTATAACATCCGTAGGTGAAAATAGCATTTTACTGAAACTTAACAGCTGTTCTTCTCCAATGTAAGAAAATAAATCACATAGAGAGCTTTGCCAGGCAACAAGTCTCAAAGAGGACAAAGCTGTCTAATCTTCACACAGACGAGAGTTAACCGGTTTTGGTCTTGTTCTGAAATGCAATTTATGAATTGATATGACCTATATCCAACAAATAATTCACATATTATTTAAGTAATTGACTCTTTGGGAGTCCATTATACTACAAATTACAAAAAATTATCTTAAAGTAGATGGTCTGAATGATGGCCAAGCAACGGATCCACTTGCCGAACCTACATTGTTATACATTTACAATTGGTTGCCGAGTTTGTAAAGAACATGTTTAGTGGAGTAGACGCTCCTTAACAAATATAGAATTAATATGATACGGAGCAGAGAATAGGACATAAACCACAATTAATCAAGCCATGTCAAATTTGTTGATGTAATTTAGCAGAAGAAACACAGTTTTGTTTTGTTTTTCTCCACAGCAGAACATTTAGTGAGAATTATTTAGTAGGCACATGCATCATAAACATCTAATGACTGTCAAGTGGGAAGAAATTGTCTTTGGTGAGGAAAAAAGTCAATGAGTGGGATAACTGGCACAGACGTCATGAGTTAGTTAGCGATAGCCTCGGAACTGCCCGCAACAAATCAGCCTAATCAGTCGTGCTGAGGACCAGTCTCATTTCCTCTGCATCACAGAAACCACATCTGACTGTGCAGATCTTTAAAGTGTTTTATCAGTTTTAACAGGTAAACTTCCCTGAGCATGCAAGTCTGCTTTTAACCTAGAGACCAATTGAATTAACATAAAAATGGTATTTGAAAAATAATTGCGTAAATGGAAGGGACCAATATCTTTACTCTTTTCCTCTAGTCCTTTTAAAAGTTTTGGTTCAGAACATTTTGCATATTGGCTGAGTTCTAACTGAATTGAAAGTGATAAAGAATAAATACAAAACCCTGAGAATGTGCAACATGAGTCATCTAAATTTTCTTTCTGGCACAACATCCATGCCCATATATTTTGAATGCCGTTTTCTGGCACTAATTTGAAATTCCTGTCAAATAGTATAGTGATAAATCAATAGCTTATGAGTGCGCAAGTACATGTACCCTGTCTGCTGCTGTTACAAGGAAAGGTTTTGGTCAGGTCTAGACTGGCTCTGTAATACAGTACATACCAGCAGATCAGCTGTGAGCAGATCCCGGGTTCATTTATAGCTGTGGCCTTGTGTCCCTGCACGTCTGCCTGGCAACTCCTAACTCTGCTGTTCCAACTACTCAAGCTCTCTCACCTCTCAGACACTTTGGCCCCATTATACTCACACCACGTGTAATTACTAGATACACAGTAGTCTGGGGAATTTGAATATGGGACATTCTTTATGCAGCTTGTGCCTCATTGTTAAACGTAGGCACCATAGCTGTTGCGAGATTTCTCCATCTGGCATAATAGGTTTTGTCTTTTTGTTACTTTCAGGTCCCCGGGGCTCTTATTGATGAAGAAAGTGGGCAAAATGTGGAGCAACCTGAAGAGCAAATGCCAAACACTCTTTCACAACAACAGTTCAGGACCCAGTGAAAGCAGGATTGAGGCAGATGCCGTCCACTGTGTGGTGGATCTTGGCCAAGGGAGCAGCTCAGGTGAGGCTGAGGCGTCGGGAGCCTCCAGTCCATCAAGAAGCCTCCTTCCAGTGCCAATGGTTACAACAGGGCGCCGCCACCACAACTGTGTGTCAGACACCCCTCAGATAGTTGAGATTACCATCGACAAGGACACCGAGGATGTGCGGGGAGGCTCGGGGGGCGTTCCCCTGGCCCGGAGAGATTCTTATTCCCGTCATGCTCCATGGGGGGGCAAGAAAAAACACTCGTGTTCCACCAAAACCCAGAGTTCTCTGGAGGCTGACAGGCGGCCTGGGCGTTTGCGGGGGAGTGGAAACCGTAGGGACAGACGTTATGGAGTCTGCTCCATCCAAGAGATGAGTGACTCTGTATCTGGAGGACGCAGTCTGAATGCGAGGTCTTTGCGCCAGAGGCTAAGTGATACAGTAGGGCTGTGCTTACCCCTACCAGCCAGAAGACGTTCACGCTCATCTAAGAACCCTATCACATCCAAACGTAAGATTCACCTGACAGAGCTCATGCTGGAGACCTGTCCCTTCCCACCAGGCTCAGACCTTGCCCACAAGTGGCACTTGATCAAACAACACACAGCACCAGTCAGCCCGCATTCCTCCACTGCCCTGCTGGATGCCTTTGATCCCGCCCATCCCTCTCCTGAGGATGAGGAGGAACGTCTGCGCGAGCGTCGTAGACTTAGCATTGAAGAAGGTGTGGACCCACCACCAAATGCGCAGATCCACACACTAGAGGCCTCAGTGCAAGGCTCGTCCGTCTACAAACTGGGACCAAAGATGGCTCCTGGCATGGGTGAGGCGTCTGGGGAAGGCAGGGCTTCAGGGTCTGGCAGCTCCGGGGGTGCGGGATCATCGGGGGCCTGTGGGCAGGTGCTGGGAGCTGCAGCATCAGCTCAGGACTGTGACTCAGAGGAGGATTCGACCACCCTCTGTCTACAGGCCAGGAGGCCCAAACAAAGGCATGCCTCTGGGGACGGTCACCTGAGCAGACAGCAGCCTGGGCCCTGGAAGGTTCACACCCAGATAGACTACATCCACTGCCTGGTGCCAGACCTACTGCAGATCACAGCTCTGCCCTGCTACTGGGGCGTCATGGACCGCTATGAGGCCGAGTCGCTGCTGGACGGCCGGCCAGAGGGCACCTTCCTGCTGCGCGACTCTGCCCAGGAGGACTACCTCTTCTCCGTTAGCTTCCGCCGTTACAACCGCTCCCTTCACGCACGTATCGAGCAGTGGAACCACAATTTCAGCTTTGATGCACACGATCCTTGTGTTTTCCACTCTTCCACGGTCACAGGACTCCTGGAGCACTACAAGGACCCCAGCGCCTGTATGTTTTTTGAACCGCTGCTCACGGCGCCTCTCCATCGGACCTTTCCCTTTGGCCTGCAGCACCTGGCGCGAGCTGCCATCTGCCGCTGGACCACTTACGATGGTATAGGCTCCCTCCCGCTGCCGCCTGCCTTGCAGGACTTCCTCAAGGAGTATCACTATAAACAGAAAGTACGAGTTCGCTGGCTGGAGAGGGAACCGCCACTCAAGGTCAAATAGGGCGGGTTTCTGCATTGCCTGTACACACACACTACAGGAGGATTACAGAACTTACAGAACAGAATTCCTCATTAGCCAATTAGAGGCTGTCCTGACATGGCTCTCTTTCTGATGGGGGATGGATTGAAAGTGTAACAAGCTATACAAGATTCATTCTAATCTTTGTTTTAGTTATTACTTACATCACGGAAACTACATATGATTATATTCAGTATAATGCTGTCTGGTAAGCACACATTTTTGTGTTGAACAGTTTTTTTTTGACAGGGAGTAAAGGCACAATATCAGTGCTTTGTGTCTTTCCACTCCCGCTTTGCGCTAAATGTCTGCCTGATCCCAAAACATCGCCCTGCCTGTAGACCTGCCTGCATGCCTCCTTGTTCATCCCAAATTGCTCCAATCGCTATTCAGGCCCACATGGCAACATTGTACAGTTCACTTTGTGCGCTATTCTTTTTTTTCTTTCTTTTTTTTTTTTTCTTCCTTAGCTTGTCAAAGCACCTAGTGGAGCACCTTCCCATGAGTGTGTGGTCGAGAAGGCAAATGGAGGTGCTATTGTTATATTGCAGTCAGAGCTCGTCCCATGGATGAAGCTACATACGGCACATTGCCATCTCTTTGCACATCAGCTAAGCGAGAGACAGGGATGGATTCTGAGAGGGTCCGTAGAGTTCAGGACAGTAAATCAGGGAAATGAAGTGCTTTCTAAGGACTATAGATTAGTCCTTAAATAACACTAGTTCCTCCATGTGCAGTGATGTTGGGTGATTAATAATGAATCAGTCTATTGTGTCCTATTTAGCAAGCTAGAGAAACTTGCCAATTTTATTCCCACTGTGTGAAATTGTATTGAGAACAGGAGAAAGATATAAAGGAAACGTTCTTGCCATTGTTACGGTCACAGCAGTCTGCTACAGACAAACCCCGGTCGTCAGCCTATTTCCCCCAGTGTGATCTGTCTCTGAGGGTGCTGTTTGAGCACCCTGGCCGCCTCATAGTGTTAATTTCTACACCAGCCCTTTCAGGTGGCATCTGGCATACGGAACACTTTTTATATCAGAGTGTTTTGTTTTGTTTTTAATTTTCTCCAGACACTTGTAGCATCGGTGCAGCAGGCATTTGCACGTCGGTTACAGCAAGAAATGTCATCCAGTCTTTTCAAAAGAAACTGGGTCACATGCGAAATGGGTAGAAGACAATCAGTGGAAATTCAAATTGCCAGTGTCCCTATTTCAATATGTGTGGATCAGCTGCTGCTCTTTAGGAGCTTTGTCAGGGAGCGAGGATGGGCTGTTGTCAGCGACCAGAGAAGGGGTGAACACCTAACAACAACTCCAAACGATTGGACTGTGGCACACCTTCTTCTCCTATTGTACTTTCATTCATAAAAGCCCGATTTTATTAAGGAAAAACGTGCAAACAGATGATTAGAAGTCATGTAGCCCTTTCATTGGAGTTGGTGGCAATGGTTTTATGCCATCAACCCCCGCGAGACCTCCTTCATACCAGACCGGGTGACAACAAAACTCTGAAAGTCGACACATCTCTGAGTTTGTCACCCGAGTTGATTTCCATTGTGTGACTTGGAACAAAAGAAAAAAAATGTTGGCTTTTCTGATCATTTCTGTTGTGTTTTCGTCATCAAAAGATAACAAGTGTAACCTATGTGCCTTTTGTAGAGAACCATTTGTCTCGCTCCATCAATCACTCGCTTTTTAGTCCAAACCCGGAGCAAATATTACAAAAAAAAAAAAAAGGTGCTTCATCGCAGTCGAGACGAGAGAATAATAACGAAGAGGTGCATGAGCGCTAAGCTCAGTTAATTATGGTGCACATAAGATTTTTGTAATAGATCCGAGTTCAGTGGTGCTACGTCAGTTAAGCTATGACGGATAATTGAAATGATTAATAGTTGTATATTAGTTACATCTGTTCTCACTCACACATGCATGAATTACTCTTTCACCACATTGTGTGGTAGTTTGAAAAAAAAAATGAAAAAAGTATTAGGTCTTTAGTGGGTCCAACGCCAGCCCTACTGTAGCATATGTCGGTGAAAGCTATCTGTGTTTGTCCAGCCCTGAGCGCTGCAGGTTCATTAACGGATTCAACCTCATTTTAACAGCATTTGTTTGAAAAATCCCATTTCATGATCAGAGAACCTAAATAAGCCTGATGACTGATCCAACTCATATTTACAAGGAGTAGTTTTTAAAAAGAAGAAATTGAATATGTTCTTTATAAACCACATGACTGAGGGAGTAGTATTGTGGTTCCCTGGATGCCTTTGAAGAGTTTTACACATAAATAGAATTAACTGGAAGGTATGTTGATTAAAAACTCTGCAGATAAAGAGTATTTAAGCCGAGGCATGCATCGCGTTCACTACAGAGTAAAATCTCTAACCTTGTTTATGTTCACATATACCGAAGGTTACTTTAGTTAAGTGAGGAGAAATCAAGAACAAATGTCAGCACGTTTTTGTTGTTTTTGCGCCCATGAATATTAGAGTCTGTGACCAAAGCCAACTACCAAGTGTGTGTATTGACTTGTAGGTTAATGCCTATTGCTGTGCTCGGTGGTGTTAAAGTTCAGCTCAATGATATTTCAGCTTTACCATACGGTCAAAATCAGTTCAATATTAGGATATGCAAGACTGAGGCTGCTCTTTGTTGTTCAAACATATTCACGAGGGGAAACGTTGCCCTGGCGAGCTCAACCCAAAACCCTAAAACTCAACAATGTACCTTTTTTTTTTTNNCTTTTTTTTTTTCTTCTTCTTCTTCACATATTTATCAGCTTTGGTGAGATCCTTTGTGTTAACATGCCACATATCTCACTAACCGCTAATTGTTTTTTTTGTTTTTTTTCCGCACTGTGATCGACTCAAATATACTGAACATTTCCTCTCAAAAGTCCAAAAACATTTTCCACTGGCCTGCACTTTGTTCGGGGAGGCTTGAAAGTGGCGTTTTTGAGCGCCCGCACGTGTTAGAGGAAAAGTTGGAGCAGCAGTCGGAGGGTTAATAATGCCTCTTTATGAAGATTTGAAGACCTGCCATCTATCAGCGGTGCTACTGCCCCTGCATGAGCACCTCACCTTGCCCCTCGCCCAGCATATAGCCCAATCACAGGCCAATTAGAGAGCCTCACCCCCTTTTTCCACCAAGCCCAGTTCAAAGTTGTCGCCTTGTATCAAACCGTTCAATTAGCTGTTATGAGATGCTCATCCTGAGAAGTACAATGAAATTGAGAGGCAAACCACCAAACTCTGAACCAAGCTCAGACTAAACTGTGGGTTTACATTGGTGGAACGAGGGAGTGTTTTTCCTTACACACGCTTTTCATGTCGAACTCTAAATCTTGCGATTTCCTTCACATCATTGCGTTGATGTGGTTGTCAAGCGGACTCGAGGTCTGACCCACTTCTCCAGAGATGGGTATACCCCCTCGAGGGCTCTGGATATGTGCGTGCCTGCACAGATGGACTTTAAAAAAAACAAAAAAAACAAAAAAAAATTTAAAGTAAATAGCACTTTAATTGTGTATTTGTGTTCCATGGTGCCGTCGGCAAGTACTGGGACAGTGATGCATTTTGAAGTGAGGATGGTTTGTGATCATGTTGGGCAAGCAGCTGCCGTGTATAACCTGGCCAGACTGCATGGGAAAAAAAGTTTTTCGCCTACAATCCTTAA
>CAESWR010000166.1:753550-764025 GCA_903171835.1 Mullus surmuletus | reverse complement strand
CCCCAACACCTTTAAAGCTCAGCAATATTAATCACACAGGCTTTGTGATTACCAGTTAGCCACAGCAGATAACCAAACCAAGCCGGAAGTGTCTCACTGTCCCAGTACCAGCCGACCGTGCTGGTTAGTGTTTTAGCTCAAGGTGGCAAGACTTGTGCGAGTGTTAGGAAAGAGAGCAGGTGGTCCTGAAATATTTCACTTGAAGTCAGGCGTAGCTGAGGTGCAGTCGGAGCTCGATGTACTGCCGCGCAGCAGACTTGTGTGTGTCGGGTGGGAGATATATTTGTGTATGGACAGAGCCACACGGTGGGGGGTCCCAGCAGAGGGGATGCAGAGTCGACTGTGAGGGGTGATGATGGACGGTGACTCCTATGAACAATGCCTCTGCCCCCGCTCCACTCCGTTATTCTCAGGCAGGCCCATTTGCAAGGAGAGTCCCAGGACCCTCTCAACCCAGTTTTCCCCATGGGAAATATCTGACATTAACCGTAGCACATGTTTGCCATATAACCCATAGATTTAGGAGGAAAAAACAAAAAAAAAACATTGTATGTATGATGAATGATGGAGTTATGTGTTATGGAACCTGATGAAAAGACATTTTATTTTTCTGTAGTGCATTAACTGTCTGGAACACACATGCATTTGCACACACTTAACTATTCTTCTGACACCTGCACTAACCCCGGGTATTGACACACACACTCACTACCCCCACCCCGCCCTACAACCAGGGATGTGTAAACATGGACCACAATTAGCCAGCACCACCTTTCAGTCTCCCTTTAAAAAGAAAAAAGAAAAACGGGGATAGGTGTTTTCGTGTATATTCTATGTTCTTTAAAATGATAATTGAAAAAAAAAAAAAGACCTCTGCGTCATTAGGAATGACACTATTTAGCTGCACTATGAGAGCCTTGTTTGTGGCAAGAAACCACTGGGTCTGGATGAGAGATGGGCCAGCCATGCGGCGAGCTGTCCCCTGAAACTACAGTCATACCGCCAGATGTAGAACTCCTACCCTCTCCCCCCTCCTTGGTACGACTCAAGATTTCAAGTTGAACATTTTTAAATGATATTTTAAACTTTTTTTTCCATGTTTCCCATATATATTTTAGAAAGCTGGGTTAAGTGCTATATGCAAAACAGAAAAAAGGTATGAAAGAATTATAATTTTTCATTCTTACTTCTCCCTAATATGCAATGGAGTGTCGTGTAACAATGGTTGCAATCCTCTGTCACTTTAATGCTGTATGTGCACATTGGTTGCTGTGTGGATGTGGGTGCCGAGGCAACAGGACTTGACAATGATGGGAACTAATGGTTGTCACTCTGCAGTACCGCTGTGTCCCCCAGACTGCCTCATTCGTTCTGACCAATCACAAGAGCCCTTCAAACCCCGGGCTGCAGCCGCCGCCGCCGCCACAGGCTGAACCAATTCGTCAGACGAATAGCGCTGTTCCATTTTCCTCTTGCTTTTTCTTTTCTCCCCCACCCCCCCCCACCCCGCTGTCAGGTAGGATTTGGAGCGTGTAAATGGCATAATCATGTTCACATTTCACAGTCTGTTCTATGTATCTGCTTCACCATTCAGAGAGAGAGAAAAAAGAAAGAACTGTTGTTTTCCAGTATAACCTGTTCATTTTTAAGAGCCGTATGATGCGACACTTGTAGCTGTCACTCTTGGTGCTTGGCTTATGCTTCATTGTCTTAATATTCCAAATAAAACTGTTAAGTGTAATCCACACTGGCCCATGATATGATATTGAGTATGTTTTCTTTTTTTGTTGTTTATTTATTGTGTTGAAATGGAGATAATCGGGATCAGGGTCAAGGCAACATGTGGGTGGCTGATATCAGTTGGTATATTTAGAAGTAGTTTTGTAAAAGTGTAACATTTTCATTCTGCGGTTAAGGGTTCTATGTACAAATATTGCAGACGTTCCTGAGTTTGAATCAAAAATCAAAATTGCAAATGTTTTGACCTGACCATCAATGTCAACACTCAAGGAATCAGCCAGCATACTTCGGTTTACTATTATTATAATGCAACTTCATTGAAAACAAGGCGAAATTGATGGTTGACAAAGAAATCTCTCCGCGAGTCCCAACATTGTAGGACAACTGATTATTCCGTGTTACCCGTGTAATGCGAATCGCCAAACGTAATCCTGAAAAGTGATCATTTCCGTGAGCCCGGGAGCCGCTTCACTTTGGGTCTGAACCAAGCAGTCTCACTATCCAGCACGAGTATGAGTACACGATCATAAATGCGTCTCTGTGAGGCCTGTATGTGCGCAGCCGGGCCACACTGAACTACGAGGCATCATAATTAGATCAGGTTAAGTATTTCATTTGCAGCCGTTTCTACCTGAGGCAGTCAGTAAATCACTGCCTGAAAATAATGACTCACTCTTTAACATCTTGTGTTTTTAAAAGGCCATTTACTGCCATTAGCCTCCAAAGCATGTAGCTAAGCAGGGCAGGCTCCTCAGGTGAAATAAGGACTCTGGGGCACGTTTGAATCTATTCTCCTGTTAGGTTTTTCCTCACATTTGACTACAAATTTAGCTTTCAAATTTGCAGCTTAAATGGCTGCTCTCAATTATCAAGGCATACTCTATTCAAAGTGAAATCCCAACAAAGGGCTCGACAATGTTCTAGACTTCATTTATTTAGTTTTCCAAGAACTTTATAGAACTGAATACTGACAGGATACGGTTTTAACTTTATTACTTGGTTTTTATTGTATTTTATATCAGTGCGGTTTGTTTTTCCATTGTTTTCACCACTTTGATGCCCGTAGAAGCCTCTTAAGTTACCAAACAAGCCTCCAAAGTCAAAAATCATTGGCAAACGTTGCTACTGAGGGTCCTTGGTATTATCAACAGCACTGCGGGGGCGGCAGTGAATCCAACCAAGTTATATCAGAAAATGGAAAGACCTGCGATATCTTCACTTGCAGGTATCCGTATCCCTATGGTGTACAGCAGCTGGGTCAGTAGACAGAGGACCCTGTACCCCCCCACTCCAAACTCCTGACCGACCATACCCACAATCCTGACTCCCCCCTGCTCACTGTGGCTGGCAGCAGCTATGCAGACAGACACGACCAAGCTGCCTCGAACTTCACAGTTAAGTATTTGTTCGTTCGAAATGAAGTATAAATAGCATGTGGGTTATCGGTTTCAAGTTAGCTACCCGGGGCTTATGAATAATTGACGCTCGCCCAGGAGGAAAGAGGGCGAGGGGAAGGAGACTTTCTGCAGGCTCAATGGGGGGACGAGAACCCAATAAATCAGACCAGCAAATATGTGGCATCCATGCCCATCAATAGGAGGTGGTCAAAAGCAGATGATGAAGCTCATGTCGGTTTATCGGGAGTCCAAACCCGACAGATTTCACCCTCCTTATCAGAGCGACGTGCCGGCCTCGGCGTTGCCGCCGCTCTATCTCTGCTTGCCACATTGAGCCTCAGCAAGCAGCCGCTGTTTGGCAGCAGCATCAAAAGTCACGACAAGGGTGAGAACCATCACGCCGCTATCAAGATAAGAGGGTTTTTTTTCTTTGTCTGCTGTTACTGGCTCGAGAACAGCATTTTGTGTTTTCATGTCATTTGATAATCAGGGTTCACACAAGAATATAGTAGTTTTTGGACACGCTCGCTTAAAAATCCCGGTTCCACATGAGCGTTCTCACACAGCGTACTCGCCATGCTTTATTTCTTTAATCTGCTGTTTCAGTGAGTGGAAAAATGCGGTACGGACAAATATTTTAAGAATGTCAGAAGCATTAGTTTGACATTGAGGGAAATACACATGCTCTGTTGTGCTTTTTGTTGTTGTTTTTTTCTGAAGAGACTCTGATGAAAAGATCGATAAGATTCTCTTATTTTATCCTCTTAAATCCGAGTCTACACCCGGCAGCAGGGACACTCAGTATAAAGAGCCAAAGGTCAAGGTCAAGTCAGTTTAATCTATCATGTTACTTCTAGGCACTTTCACATTGAGCATGTCTGGAACACACTCGTAAAAAGGTAGGCAGTTGATATTGAGACGACCACTTCTGAAGCACTGTATTGTGTCAAAATGCGAAAAAAGCTGCATCACAACGACCTGTTTAAGTTATTTGTGGGGTCATATGCAGGTCTTCAAAAAATGATGATTGTGTTGTAGAACATGGGACCATTTTGTGAAAGTCATGGTCTCGTCTCAGACTCCAAGGCATTTTTACTCGGCCTTGTCTGGGCCTGGGACTGAATGGACTCTGGCTTTTTGGGTCTGAAAGGCTTTTAGACAATAATCATTCACCACAAAGTTGCAGCCTCTGCCTTCTTATTGAATGTCTTCATCTGATTTCAGTCAACCTAGTAGCCACATTCACTTGACAAATCCACATCTTAGATAGATAGATAGATAGATGGATTAACCCGTGAGACCCCCTGAAAGCCTCTAAGCAAAATCTTAAGGGGGTGTCATATTTTTTCAAAAAGCTAAAGAATGTATATATAATTGTCACTAATAGTCACTAAAATGCATTTAAGATAACCCTGTCTAATATTACATTAAAAAAAAATGTAATTCCCATTTTCTTTGCTAAGCGGAGCCAACCATCCTGTGCCCGTATGCAAATTAGCCATGTGTGTAATGTACAACTTTGCCTCTCTTACTGTGCCATGTCGAATGCAACTTCCTATGTCACTGTTTTGCTTTATGAATACTAAAGGGTATTGGGTTATCAAAAATGTTACTTGTGTGCGTGTGCCTGTGTTGTTATGTCGGCCACGCACTGATTGTCATGGCTTGCATCCATGAAATATTGTAAGGTTATTATAGGCCTCCTGCATGTTAAGGAAATTTAGATTGGTATTGAGATAGATAGATAGATAGCATTATTGTCTGTCACGAGTGACAGGAATTTGTTTTCGACAGGCTCAAAAAAACATTCTCATCAGTCTTCAGCTATTAACAAACTAAATCAAAAAAGAAAACTCTTTCTGTTCTGTTTCATGATCATTTTTTCTTCCGAGTATACAGTCTTGGTCTTGTCTCGGTCTTGGACCCTGACTGTCTTGGTATTCTCTCAGCCTCGTTGTCCCAGGAGTCTCGATCTTGACAAGAGATTCTGCAACATGTTATGCATCCATGTAAGTGACAGGTCAAAGGTGACCCCATCAGCTGCCCATGCTCCAATCTCCAGCTGCGCTCGAAAGAGCAGACAAAGAGAGACTGTGAGCGGTGGACTCCCCCGTCCTTGCATCTATTCTCATTAGGCGGTTGTGCATTTTCCACTGCACGATTTTCTTTCTATAATTTTTTTCTTGTTGTTCAGCCAAACACAACAAACAAAGGAGCTCTTCTACATGAGGTGATGAGGTCGCATGAGCGCAGGGCGTCTGTGCACTCACCCCGATTCTGGTGTGTGTGGTAGCACGTGCATGTCCGCGTGCGAGTCCCCAGCTCGATGTCTGCTCAATTTAAGGACAATTTTTGTGCAGGCAGATTAATGCTTAATGCCACTTCCACCCCTAAACCCCTCCCCTAGATCTGCGTGTTCATGTGAGGGGTAGGGGTATCCCAGTTCTCCTTTGGATGGAGGGGTTGGGCTGAAGGGTCGGGCCAAACAGCCCCTGAAAGAAAGATTTTCTGGGAACACACTAATAACGCAGTGATACGGATGGTAATAGGTCTAACCATAGGTGTTAAACTCCTACACGCTCATAAACACGAAGTTTTACACGTAAATCCCCTCAGCTTGTTAGCAAGCACTGATTAGCTTGGTTAGCGTTCATTACAACAGAACATCTTTTATTCGATATAGACATACCGAAAACTGGTCCAGCAGCACTCGTATGTGTCGAATATTTCTGTGGACAAACACCAGAACCATGGCAGCTACCGCTATTGACAACAGCATGTCGACCGTTTGTGACTTGTCGCTTCTGCTGACGTAGCAGCCGGTAGGCGACAAGGTTTTATGACGTAGCAGTAGTCAAGTGGAGTCCCGTTTCTTCGGGGTACGTTTTCACCCCTTCCCCTTGCCACTCCGTTCTGAGGGACAAGAGGTAGACTAAGGGGAGGCGGTAAAAAGGAGAATTGGGATTCAGCCTCAGTCACGTAATGCTAAACTAGCTAGCTTTAGCACTCTTAGCTTTAGTCACTCTTTTGAAGGTTGAGGGTGACTGTAAATAAAATAGAGTTAGTATGTAAATAGTAAAGTATTAGGAAATAAAGTAGTTCATATTTAGTGTTTGCAAGTGTTCCCCGTCTTGGGCAGAGAGAAGATTAATCTTACGGGTCTACTTCCCAATAATTTGAGATTTCTTTTTTGAATGCTTATCCTAATTCCCCTTTTTCAGTGTGTGTGTGTGCAGAACTTTCTTCCTGTTACACTCTCTTGGCCTCCTCTGACTCCTGTCTCACTTGTGAACTAGTTAGGCTTTTCATTTCCTTCACTTCTTGTGCTCCCAGCCCACATGTCTCCCCACACACAGTGCTAAGCCCGGAGCTCAACACAGATACACACCACATGGCTCCCTGTGTGTTATCTGCACGCAAACTGCAGCGTGCCGTCCAAAAAAAAGAAGAAAAAGATGACGGGGAGAAAGAGTGCAGAGTATGAGACTGCTCCTGCTTTTCCGGCGTTGGAGCGCCGCCAAGTCTGTGGCTGCAAAGTGAGCATTGACCTCCAGTTAACCTTTTGCGGATGCACACCCTGGCGTGCGCTCGCACACGGCTTACATCCATATTTCATAGCAGAAATATATCCGCCCGACAGTATTTTACACCCACTCCCGAGCTCACCTCCGGGGGGGGGGGGGGTCTGCAGGCCACTCCTCCACCTGCGACCAAGCCAAGAGCAGCAGGGCCGTCAGCGGAACCATCTGGTGAACGGTTGCTTTGTTTGTCAGCTACCGGTCAGATTTATCAATCACGGTCGACTCCTACAGCTGAGTCGGCAGCACGAGTGCTTCTTCTGGTGTTGGCTTTACCTCGTGACCTTTGCTTCCAATCACCAGACCTGCGCCAATGATGACTCCCCACCTGTCCAACATCTGCAGGCCAAATGAAGTCCAGGCTCCGTTCGAAAGCCAAATTCACATTTATAACCACAACCCTCCCAACCCCACCCCCGATCGATCCACCCTGTTCTTCAACACCCCTCTCTTGCGTCAGTCTCTCCACCCTCGAGCTTCCAGAGAAGTTGGACCACATCAGTGAATCAGCGAGCAGCATCTGGACCAACCTCCTCTCCCTCTTTTTTTTGTTTTTGTTGCTGTTCTCTGGCAGAGACAATGGAAAATTTCAGTAGGCATGTCTTGTTAATTCCTCCATCTTTCCCCCCTCATTTGCTCATTCTCTTACCATCTCCCCACCTCATGCGAACTCCATCTTTGGATCTGCGTGCGCATATGTACAGACACTCCCAGCAAGTACTCTGATCATACCCAGGTCACACTTCGAGAGTTTACTGCGTCCAATCCATCGTCTCCTCTTTTCTTCTCTGCTCTGATTTCTGCAACTTTTCTTCTCCCACATTCCCCTGTGTCCTTCTCCTCCAGAGCAGTGTATCATTGCTGCTTGGCTGGCCTCTGCTTAAACCCTTGGTTCGCTCAGCAGCGCTGCTTACTCTCACCCTCGGCCTCCCCATTGCTCAGCGAGCCTCCGGAAAGTTCTCCCCGCTCGGAGCGCTGGCACCAGGATCTGAATCCATGCATGTGTTTATGGAGTTCTGACAAATTCCTTCCTCCTCACTCCCTCACTTGTGCAGCAGTCTTGACATGCGAGCATTATATTTAATTCCTCATTCCCCATGCAGGCAGAGGCCGTGTGGTGGAGGAGCTATGGGTCTTGGAGCTGCAGCTATGGCCTCTGTGGTGGCTGGTGCACCATTATGGAGGCAGCAGGACCGGCAGGCAAGGTTCAGATAGGTCTTGCGGTACAGCTATGGGATATGCGGTGGAGCTGTATTTTCTTATGGCGGGATATTGCCTGGGTCATTGGCACTGGGAATACTGGTCTCTCTTTAATTAATTGAATTATGTATATGTTGCTCCCAGTTCGCCGGTCATTAAGTTTTCCAGCAAATGTTGAAATAATAGCTAGCCTGCTTTCGTGTTAACTAGACCTGGTCGTACCACACCACGTAGGATGCAGAGTCAGTACAAGTCCATCCCACAACGGCTTGGAGTTATGACAAACACACATGTAGAGATTTAAGACTTAATGGCTTCAAAGCAAAAAATAAAGTCAAATTTGAGATCTAAAGGTCAGTTTATTCTCAATCAGATCTTGCTTTCACCATGTGCTGTCCAACAATGAGCGTCTTTCAAGTTGTTCTGAATGGCGTAAGTGTCGTGGAAATTCGGTCACTTACATACAGAACATATTTTTGGATCTGTCTGGAGCAGATACTCAGTGCGTCACCATTGTTCGCGATAAAATTGCACTTTCACTCGAGCTCTGCCCTCATGCCGCCATGCTGGTGAGGAAGAGGAATGTCCTGAAGGGGAAAGCGTGGACTCAAGAAGTCATCTATTTGGATTTGGTAATCAAGGGTCAAGATCACCGTGACTTCTAAAACATGTTTTTGTCCATAACTCGAATACTTACCACATTTTATGATAATATCACAGTGTTTAATCTAATAGTAAGGTCATAACTCTTGACACATTTGATGGTATTCCTTCACATATATCATGGATTCTGGACAGACATGAATGTTAACTGCGACTTCAGGAGTTGTTGGATGCTGACGCAAGGTGGTAATTACGGTAGAACCTGCACTAAAACACTCTGAATACTGTGGGAGAGATGCTGTCTGGACCTTCACAAACCCACAAGTTTCACACTGTGTGGCCATTCAGGGGACAAGAGTGACACTTAAGCGTCCTTGTGGGGCGATTTGGACTCGAGTCATTGGGAGTCAAACCTCGTGAACTGTCATGCAAGCTAACTTTACAAACCGACCATGGCCAGAATAGGCCAAAAGCAAAGCAAGACTGTGAAGCCGTAAACTGAAAACACAACAATGACATCACATCATAAAGTTGATACGGAGACAATAAACAGCGTTCAGACAAAACAAAAAAACAAAAAGTCCAATATTCACTTGACCAACTTCTAAGGGAAAAATCTGATGTTTAAACTGTCACACACACTACTTTGTTCGCCAAACTAGTTGCTGAACTGTGTGTGTACTGCTGTGTAGGGTGAAGAAGTGGCACAGTTATGGAGCTTTTTGACTGAAAACAGGCCTGTGTGTTTGAAAGCAACAGATAAGAGCATTGACTATTAACAAAAACAATAAAGTAAAGCTGAAAGATAATAAAATGCTCATTACAGCAATTAGATTTGTTGGCGTGTGGTGTGTGTATTAAATATATCAACAGAAGAAGCCTTTAACCAGTTGCTAGTCTAAAATCTACACCCTCAAGTAAGAAAAATTATATGCCTGAACAATAAGAGGCACCAGCAAATTTCTTCTCGTAGTCGGTTTTAGTAAGAAAGCCAAAGAGAATGAGAGCAGATCAAGAGAAGACAGTGAGAAATGGGGCTGTTTTGTGGTTTTCTTTTCCCAGAAGAGTGAATCAGCTAAAGGTTACCACAAAGGAGCCCAGAGGCTTTTCATCCAGGCCCCAGGGTCCCTGCTGGAGAGGCAACGGAGAAGGAAGGGGGGGGGGGGGGGACTGGGTTGTCCCACTGACTCCTCACTCTTTCCCAGTGACTCAAACATCTTTTGTCACACCACTGGACACTGGCCGCATGACCACAACCCACCCAGGTTGTGGATGGTTCACTTGTTTTGTTAATTTTTTGGTCTTTAGTCACCAAACAGGGTTTACACGCCGCTGACATCGAGCAGGTCTGCTAACAATTACACTTGTAACTGTGCTCCGCGGATATAAACACAATATATGAGCTTCTGTGGTGTTGAAAAATCATCTTTGACTTGGTACCGTCCGTCTACAATGGATGGAGTTGGTGTTGATGCTGAGTCTTGTTACATTTATGTGGTACTAATGTGTGTTTTAACTGTAGGCATAGCTAGCATGCTCTGTGGACCCTGTACTCCCGCTTTCAACACAGCCTCGACTTTTAAAATTTGCAACAGGTTACTTCATTGCAAATTTGAACAAAGTAATTTTAGCTCTGTTTCTTGTAAGCTCGGTTTGACGAGACATGTTTCTTGGAGCTCCCGGGTCTTTTCTAAGATTCACATCCTGCATGGGAGCTTCCCAAAACCGCCACAGGTCGTTGAGCAACTTGTTGGGTAACCAGCACGAGGCTCGCTGTGCAGAACTGAAACTTTGACTGCTGGTTATAACCTCAGTACACATAGATAGATAGACAGATAGATAGATAGATAGATAGATAGATAGATAGATAGATAGGGAGTGGGTAGGTGGATGGATGGATGGATGTACGGACACAGAGAGAGATAGATAGATAGATAGATAGATAGATAGATAGATA
>CAESWR010000166.1:732486-745970 GCA_903171835.1 Mullus surmuletus | reverse complement strand
TGAGTTACATTCCTTCCATCGGGGCTGTGTGTCTGCCAACCAGGTCACTCCCAGTTCAGTCCCGGGAAATTGGGAGGGAAGAATTTCCTCAATGTGTCCATACTGGACAACCGCACAGAGCGTGCATCTGTGGCATGTGTGTGTATGTACTTGTATTACTCATGTTGTGGGCTCATAAATCTGTTTTCACAAGCACGTTGCGGTGACCTGCGTCTCTTATACGAAGAACAAAAGAGTCCCCATGGTGCAGATCTTTTAATTTGAGAGTGAAGACTTGTTTCAGGGCAAAATACCTTTAGTTGTCAGTAACAGGGATATTAATGCAATGTCCTCTGAGTGAGTGTGTGTGAGTGCGTGTGTGTGTGTGTGTCAGAGAGAGATGATTGAAACTAAGCACCCAGTGTTGTATGACTTGCGTGTTATTCGATCACAAGTACATTGTTGCAGAGTTGGGGGGTTTGCATGTTGTGCATAAGGCAGTGCATATACTGTATCTGACTAAGCAGGCATGCATACCCATTGTTGTGTGTGTGTGTGTGTGTGTGTGGACATCTGAGTGAGACGAGTTTGCACATAGGAGAACCGCTTCTACTTTCAGTGACGTGAAAAAGTGCAATGCAAGGTGCAAGAAGACCCACCACCGCATTGATCCAAACTGTGACCTTTAATGGTCCATGGAATCACTGGAACCCTAAAGGGCAGTGATGAAACCAAGACAATTAGCTGTATATTTTATCGTAGCGAGCTGTCACTGTTACCACCGCGGCGGTTTGGAGTCCTTCCATACATCCCTGCAACGCCTCATGCAAGCACACCAGCAGCACACAGATGATAGATGTTTCCAGAGGATTCCAGGTCCTTGTGGCGGCCTAATAATAGAAAGATAGAAAGATCCACTCAAGGCAGCAGAAGGGCAAAGTTTCTTTGTATGCTGTTGGGTTTACACATGCTACCCAAAAGGCATAGCTCAGCGTTTGTTCGTCACACGGCTAACAGCAGCCGTGGTTGACTTAGTGCACGGACCGATCGGCAAGCATTCTGACTGTCGCGCGAAATGTGGCCCCCCATGGAAGATGAGGCCCCATGCACAGCGAGTGGTCTGCGTTTAGGGAGGGGCATCAGGTAGAGCAAACATACAAAAAGGTCATTTTTACAGATATAATAAGATGCATTATGGTTCAGGTCTGCGCCAGTTTCGTCAGACACTGTGCCCAGTCAGAGATTATGGCTTTATGGCTACGACTCCCAGTTGTTCCAGAGAAAAACCAACCTCTGTGACTGATTAGGCAGGGAGGAGTCATTGAGAGACGTGTTATGAAGTGCCTGAAGGGGAAACCTTCAACAAGTAAGGTGTGAATGATCATTATTGCAAGAGCACTTAAGGAAACCAACTTCAAGGTTTGCGGTGTTGCACTAACTTGTTGGACGGCTCTCAACATCACACACCAGAGTTGTTTCACTTCATCAAAATTTCATTTCACAACAGCTCTACGGTAGATTGACGTGGAATTCTGCACAGATGTAGTCCTCAGAGGCTGTTTGTGAAGAAGTTGGTGTTTGTAGTCTTTGATGAAAGTTGGGTATTCTCAGGATACAGTATGAGGTCATGAAAAACAAATGAGGTTACATCCCCGCCAGCCTTTGTGCTCACTGAACGTGCTTAGGGTGACCTTATTTTGATGACCGAAAACCAGGGCACTCGGCCAATGAGATTCTCAAATGATACTCAAAGTTAACTCAAAGATGCCTTATAATTTCAATACATTTAAAGTAAGCCTCCTCTTTAGGGATAGTAAACTGTATTTATTATATTAAAATATTATTTTACAAAATGCTAACTATAACCAAAGCGACAAATTCAGATAGTCCACTCAGAGGTTACTTATTATGCCTAAAATAATATGTTTGACAAGTTTTAATGGTGCAAAAATAACTCTTAAATCACTGGAACAGAATAATGTCTCTGGCCTGTAAGAAGATAACAGCTCTCTTTTCAAGTCTTACTGGACAAATATGTAACTAAGAAATATGAAATAATCTTAGCTATGTTAGAAAAACAATTGAAAAACAGGACATTTTCATCACTTTCTAAAAAAAGAAGGAAGTGAAAACGTGTCCTGTGAAAACAACATGTTTGGTCACCCTAAGCGTGCTACTAGGTGCTATTATGCACTTTGCTAACATACTTTGTAACCATAAGCATTGTCCATTTGATGCTAGCAAAGCTGAGGGCCATGAAAGATAATTTGCTCTGGTTTCACAACACAATGATGGAGGAAAGATGAGATGAGGTCAGCTTGGTGTTTCTATATTCTCAAATAGTTGAGCTCTGTTTAACAAGGTTTACTAGGATGCTTTTGGAAATCCTCCAGTGTCAGCTTTGGACGTGCAGAGCTGCACAGATGGCCCGGGCTAGCAGCTGTAGCAAGTATGAGCGCAGCTAAGAGAGAATGTGCTGTTGGTGATATCTTGTGTGAAATTGTGAGTCAACGGAATGAGTGAAATGCAGAACTTTGCATCGCAAGTCCACTTTCTCCCAAGTCTGACATTTGCATACGTCCCACACAAAGGAACACACCTAAAACAGAGCCACTTTCTCTTCCAAACCATTAACATTTGTACCTGTAAATCTAATTAGACCCAAGTCATAGTGATAGCTATTTCTCTAAATGGATCTCTAGTTTGGAGATTGACTTATTGTGACGTGTGGAACTGTTACCTTTAGCCACAAGGGTGATCTGATCAGTCATCAAGTTTGTGGTAAAGATCCAACGTCCCCCAATTGGGGGACTTTGTGGTTACCTGCCACAAGTAAAACCCGCCACGCGTAAAACATCGCTAGCTAACTACCATCGTTAGAACGCAAATTCTGGTCTTGCTGTTTACCCACTGTGGGCCAGACAGTCAAACTGTTTATCGAAAATGTCTTCATCCCGGACTGCATCAAGTGTGTGTTCAAGCCAGAAGATGACTTAAGTCTTTTACACTCTTGTGTCAAGATGGCGGTGAAACATGGCTGCCTCCTGGATGTGACCCATCCTATGTAAATGCATGATGTAAATATATTGCTAACTCTAAATGTATGAAAATCAAACAAGTAATGGCGGCATTTGATTATATGCTGATGAACCCATAGTTGGAGCGCCTGTATATTGTGTTTCTGCTAATAAATGCTGCTCTTTTCCTTAGTTGTGCACCACTGGGATGGCGTGGTGGTGCGCTGCTCGGCAGGAAGAAGGCTGCCGGGTTTGATCTGATGTTCACTCAGCGCCAGCGTGGCGCTGGTGTTGATCAGTGAGACGTAGGTGTGACTGCGAGTCGGAATGGTTGTCCTGGGTGCACCCCGCCTCTCGCCCACTGACGGCTGGGATCAGCTCCAGCTCCCCTCTACCCTTTTTACAAGCAGCAAATAGTAGGTAGCGATTGAATGTGCACAATGGCCTTTAAGGAACGCGCTTCCACGCAGACATTTCATTCTAACCGAAATGGTTGAAGCCATTTCGATGAACAGTCAATCAATTCTGGAATCATGTAGCGTGTAATGGCTCTAGGTAAATAATTTCCGGGTTCATATTGAGACACAAAAGTTATGGCGCTGCTAAATTTAAAAAAGAAAAAGGCTCTAAACAGAAACATATTTCTCCCAACAACGCTTTTCTCGTGGCAGATATTGTGCTTTTAAGCAGATTTCTGCAGGCTAGCACAGAGAGGACATGTGGTAACATCCTCTTTTGAGACAGGAAGTCTGTGGTTTGCGCAAAGCATGGTAGTGATTTCGTGATATAAAATTCTATACATTGAACCAATTAGAAAGGCTTTTTTTTTTTATCATGAAAGTGCAAATCCCTTCCAGCAGGATGACTTAACTTGACTTCAAAATCAGCGTCGTCCAAATGGCCTCCCAGTCAGAAGCCATTTACATTATACACAAAATATAAGACTATGATGCATCCAGTCGTGATTAGTCTGGTCTGGCTCAGAGAGGAACCATGTGAGCCCAGTGTGGGATCTGCAGAGGACTTGGCAGTTGTGCACAAACACACACACACACACAAGGCAGGAAAGATGGAAGCTCCTCCAGCACACACACCGGACTTGGCCCTCGCCACCGACATGTCATAAGAAATCAAATTAGATGTTGCTGCGTTGGAGAGACCGAGGCAAGGGACTTTCTCAAGGAATCCACGCTAAATTGCTTCAATCTCCAGAGGTGATTTGTCGATTCAGCCAGAGAATTCATATGCGAGAGGCCGTTCCTGCAGGCCCGGTGGTCCAGAAGGTCGTCTGCATTTTGTGCGTTGCATTGCCTTGGCGGGCGCCCAGGCCCGAGAGAGGAAGGGAGGGCAGTGTGCGTGTGTGTGTGTGTGTGTGTGTGTGTGTGTGTGTGTGTGTGTGTGCGGGAGGGGGGGTACAATCCTCCACTGTATCAGTGTGACACATCTCCGGTCTGTGTTTGAACGTCTGATTTACTGGTTCTTGGGAGTCACATGGATCACCCGGGTCGAATGACTCCTGACCGACATATTACACAGGAAGGAGAGGGAATACTCAGAATTCAGCACCATCAAACGCTCACTCCACAATCAAAAAAGTCCTCTGTCACTAATCCGAAATAGCACCTCGAGTTTTCTGAGTAAACACAACTGCCTCTGCTCTGCCTTCACACACTTTAGACGTGCACTCCGCACTAATTTGGCCGTAAAGAGTTTCTAATTCACTTTAAAGGTTCTTATTGTAGTGTACTGCTGGGCTCCTATAATGTCATTGTTTGTATACAACTAAAGGGCAGTTTCGCATCTTTTTCGGATAAAAACTGAGAAATACAAACAATATTGATAGACGAGGAGGAGTTCACGCTGGGCTAAGTGAGGTTGTATCTAGGTGGGCATTATAAATTGGCGAGGGAGCGTACACACACACGCACATGCACACACACAACCAAATGGCATTACTCAACAGATATAGTCTATGATGAACTGCTGTCATGACTCCCCATGATAAAAATCCAGCTCCTGCCCTCCGACTGCGTGAGCTGCCTCCCATGCTGTCCTGTCATGACTCAGTGTTGCGTGGGACGTTAGAGGGTCTCTTCCTCGTATCCAGCCTGCCAGTTACGAGTGAGCCATTCCTCCCCGCTGTGTCTGGACTGAGTTTAGCATCATGGGAACTACTGATAGCAGCTGGGGTCCTGGCGGGTTATAAAAGGAGTTCAGCTGAGTTCGTCGTGCTGTCGAGTTGCCCGAAAGACGGCGACCCGAGCTGACCCCAGGAGAGGCCCACACCCTGCAGGGGGGCTACCTTTATTGTCCGCATCAAATTAGATGCAAACAAAGTTTTCTGTCTTTTGGATTTGCCACCAAGGCCTAGGGTTCATCAGCTCAGTCGCTGATATGACGATGCCCCCTAGTGGTGATATGAAGCTTCAAACAAACAGACTGAAAGTCGTGGGCAACAGCACTCACTAAAGACCAAAAAGGTCAAAAGATATTTCAGTAGAGCAACAGTAAGACAGACGTGTTTCAGCCTAAGGTTTCTTCAGTCTCAGTTTTGATAGAAATAAAGAAAGCTTATTGAGGTTCGGACGTTCAGTTAGAAATACAAACGAGGCAGGAAATAAACGGTGATGACACTAGAAATTTGACATATTCAACATGTATAACAAACCATGATCGGGCGGACGCTTGGCAACTGTTGTTCACCCACTCAGAACACAGCCACACACACTCAGAGTGCACACACTCAAACACATTTCCAGAATTCAGTGTCGCTCAGCAGCTCAGCTTGACCTGACGTTATAATTACAACAATATGCTGAAAATATGGCCAATAAAATGATTAAGAAAAAATACAAACAACTTAGAAATTTCCATTTATCTGATTCATAACAGTTATCTCTCAACTCTATATTTTGACAGATGCACAACAAACAGCACATATATTCTCATACACCTTTGGTTTTATCACTGTTTTGAACTATTTAATTATTCTGTTATTATTCAGCAGGGGCCCAAGAACTTCCCTTTGGGGATGAATAAAGCACCTACCTACCTCTGCACACACACCTCTGTGTTTCACACACACCTCTCAGACTCTCCATTTCTTTACACTCATAAGTAACATCAAAACTGCATATAAGTCGATGCACAGATCCCATGAGAAATGCTCTTCATGGCCATAAGAGAGTCAGACGGTGGCGTTTTGTCCCTCTGACGAACAGGCCCTCGCACCAGTGAAAGGGGGAGCTGGGTGGGCGTGACACGGGGTGTTAAGGTGAGTGTGTTTGATTGTGTCGGGGGGATCAGAGGCAGTGCGGTCATGGCCCAGGTGAAGGCAGCAGGCGAGGCGATGAGGGGCGACCAGGACCTTGCCGAGATCTACTCGGACATGGCGACCGTCAGCTCCACTGCAGGTCAGTTCCTCTCAACGTGTACACACTCGCTGGTGGTGGACCAACAGGTTCGTGTTTTTGATTTTATTTTTTATTTATACTTATTTGAAATGGTTAAAATTGTCGTCTCAGATGTAAAAACTATATAAATAAAAGGTGATTATAATACTATATTTTGAGCCAAGGCAGTATAACCATAAGATCTTTGTCAGCTCTTTACAATGCAATGCAAAATTAATTATATAGTTAGAATTTTTTTTAAATCAATTACAGTTTTAATGGAGTTACCATTGTAATCCATCAAATTAGCCTCCTGTGCCTCAGCCGTGACAGTGTGTCAGGAGGAGGTCGTCTCATTCCACCAATTTGACAGATTAGCTACTTTGTTGGCGACCGTGGTTATAATCTTTCGTCAAATCCCCCAAGTTTCTGGTATCTTTTTCTCACGAGCTTGTGTTTGGCAGCTAAAGCTCCCTGGCTCTCAGGTTGCCTGGTGGCACTGGGAACCATAAAGTCGTTGTAATCCCTCTTTTATTGCGAGAAGCATTGGTGAAATGAGCCTTTGCAAGTTAAGGCCCCATTTTCCGTCGGATGCCAACCCTGGAAAATACAAGGTCTAGAAACAGGAGCTGGAGAATTGTCTCCAAAAAAGAAGTGAGTGCTTCTTTTTTTTTAAGCATCCATTCTTCACTCTGAAAACAGACATTGGAGATTCGTCGAGGAAGGAGCCATTGTGTGAGACCTCCGTGTCTGCTGTGCTCGGCCGGCGGAGCAGAGCCTTTCAGTCTCCGGCCCGGAGACGCCACCGCACCACCTTCAGTCACAAACAGCTGGAGCAGCTGGAGGTGGCCTTCGGACAGAACCAGTATCCTGACATCTACTACCGAGAGGAGCTGGCTCGTGTCACCAAGCTCAACGAGGCTCGCATACAGGTACACACACACACACACACACACACACACACACACTGAGAAGAGTTAATAATGGCAGTTTCTGTTATAAGCACAACATTTGCCATAACACAAACTGGTATTTACATTCTTAAAACTATGTCCCTGTTACCATGTCACCCGGCTTCATTTTTCAAACATGCTCATCGTATTATATCTGATGTTGAAAGTGAACACAACTCAGACTTAAGGGGATGCTCACAAATAAATACATAGACACATTTGACCAGAGAGGTTGTCACGTAAGATGCTAACCATAATGGCATCAATGTCAGATTCATAGTTTGGGAACTTGAACGCATCATCCAGGGCAGCTGCCATTTGGCAGGATGGTTAGGATGCCCATTTCCTGTAAAGACACCAGGATGGAGGTGTGTGTCGCATGTATTGGCTGCGTCCCACAAATACTGTCAGGTGAAGCTTATTTCTTTAGCGCATTCAGAAAATTGTTGAAGAAAGTGCTTTAAAGGAGACAACTTCAGAACTAAAATGTAGGATTGGAAAGTGCAAACGGTGATTGATAAACACAAATAACTCACAGGACAGACAAATTAATTCTAAAAATAATTAGATTCAATTGACAATAAAACAATTTGAAATAAACTGTAAAAAAAAGATTTTGTGTTTCAAATTTTAACGATTTTTTTAAATTTGTCTTTTTCGAAGTGAATGTAGTAATGGTCTTTGTACCTCATCCAACCCAATCTATTGAGGTCGCCAAGTGGAACTTGGCAGCTACTCTGACCAAGCGCTTGCTCACAGGAGATTGTTTGGGTGCCTCTACAAATGTGAATATTTCAAGCCTGCTCTGTGTCAGATATCGACACTCTCACACAGATACGTACACCTGTTTGCTGTATTTAAAGTTCCTCCCTATTGAGAAAAACTGAGGGGTGGGCTTCAGTGGTCTGGCCTGTCTTTGCACCCAGCAGGTGTGGTTCCAGAACCGAAGAGCCAAGCAGCGAAAGCAGGAGCGTGCCTCTCAGAAGGTCCTCCCCATGGGTGTGATGCCAGGCCGCCGGGGACTACTGGGCGCCATGCACGTCCCGCCCTCCATGGCCCGCCAGTACTACCCGCAGCCCCTGGCCCACATCCCCCACCTCTCCCCCATGCTGCCGGCCTCCGGAATGTACCCCCGCCACACGGGCCCGGTCAGCCAGTGCCCCTGCCCCAGCATCCAACCACAGCCGGCCGCCCAGCACCAGCACGACGACTGGTACGGCCCGATTAGGGGCAACCTGGCCGCACCCATGTTCTCACTGGCCGCCATGCAGCCCCTGGACCCCTCCTCCCACTGGAGCTAGGCAGCACCGCCACCTCCTCTCCTTTTACAGCCCTTGCTTTATTCACTTGTAGCTTTGTAGTCACAATTTGTATCATATATGAAAAGAATACTTTAGAACTTCTCAATCTTTTTGAAGAAAATTCACAAATCAAACGTCCAATTATGACATCAGCTCCAGCTCTTGGCTGGATTGTTGCGACTTTCAACAGATAAAAAAACAAAAAAGCAAAAAATGTTTTCCTCTTTCCCTTTGTTACTGCGATCTGAAAATAAAATGTTTAGAAGTTTTTGTTTTTATATATGTGAAATACATGAATAAATGATACTGTGCAAGATGCCAATTATAGACTTTAATATTTCACACTCCAGAGACGACACAGCTCCATCTGTTATGCATTATGTTTTTTTTTAATTTAAATATTTGAATCCAACAACCTGACTTGATTGATGAATCAACACTGGATGGCGAAAAGAATTAATCCATATGAAATAGTACACGAGAAGAAATCACAGATGTCATGTCTTATCCATTTTTTTTGTTTAAAGGCAGCTGATGTGTGAAGCAAAAAGTGAAGAAACGCTTCACTGGAAATCCATGAAGTCAAGGGAGGTAAAAAAAACTAAAAGAATTACAGCAATGGCAGAAACGTCAGCCAGTGTGCTTCAAGTCGAGCTTATCCAGTGATAAAGAGGCAACACAACGGCATATTACTGCTTTACATTCGCTCCATGACGACGCGGTTATGTCAAGTATCGGCTGGCTGCTGGAGGGCAGCGAGGGCGAGAGCGATCGGCTTTACAACTGTGTCATCGTCTTCATGGAGGACGAGGAAACAGGGTGTGTCACTCTACGCTGCCGGCACCTCATCGCCGCGTCGCACATCTCCTACGTCACGAGTCTGAGCAGTTCAAGGCCACTTCGCCAGGTGCCGCCATGACAACAACCTGTTTGTCTCCTCTGCACAAAATGTGACGCGGCCACAGAAGAGTCGGGGTCTTTCAGGTTGAGCGTCACATGGCGACAATGTGCTATATCACGTCGATGGATGTGACTGTGATCAGGTCTGGGCAGAGCACGTTATTCTAGCCACCAGAAACTATGCTGGGGCTGCACAGTCAGACACCATCAGAGAATATTGGGTGAACTGACCCTTTAAGGTGGCACACTAATCAAAGGACTGAAAGGAGCAGACGGGTTGGAATGTTGCCGGGCACCGTGCGAGCGCACAGCGGAGTCAGCCCAAATGAGAAGGCTGCTTTACATCCTGATTTGTCATTTAAATTACTGGAATAATCAGCTTTGGTTGCGACCGGTTTAGAGAGAGAAAGAGGTACGACGTCACGACCTTTGTGTGTTACTGTTCCTTCAAAGCTTCACCATGATGTCCCGCTCTGCCGTGTGGCCGGGACGGTGGGGGAGGGGGGGGGGGGCGGGAGGGGGAGACGCTCGCTCCTTTCTGTTGGGTTTGAGGTCAAAAGTCCAAATGCGGGAGACGACATCTCATTCCAGAGATTTGGCGAACTCTGCGTAGTCGATGTAGCCGTCGTTGTTTTTGTCGTCGTCCCTCAGAACGTCGTCAATGACGACCATGAGGTCCTCTTCTCTCATAGGCTGGCTGTCCTCTCCTCCCTCCTGAAAAAGAGCAAATCTACAGTCAATCTACAGTCGAGGGACTTACATCTCCTTTATTAAAGGGAGTTTTTTCATTCCAAAGTCACCAAGTACTTGCTAGGGGATTTGCTGAGTCTTGAGAAATATTCAAATATTGAGGAGAGTGGTCTCGCTCTGCTCTGTGTATAAAGTACCTGTTATGAGTTGCCGTGTTGTAAATAAAATGGAGCTGAATAGTTTCTACTTTGAGTGACTTCAATCTTATGTTTTATTAAAATTGATGTTCGTGGGACGAGGATGTGGTTTTGCAAAATCCCACTGATAACTGAACACACGAGGTAATAATCATAAGATATTTCATACTGACTTAACTGTAGTTTCTGCTGAGTGTGCAGATGGTTCACAAACAGCTCATATGGATGCATTTTGTATCTATTATTGCTCATCTAAAAATATACCATCAATTCACACACACAGGAGGTCATCGATCAGAGTTCAACCCACACCAGTATGAAGGAGAAAAGTAACATTTACAAGAGACTGGTTTGACCAGTTGAGGGCAGCAGAAATAAAAAAAAACGGATTATTTTTTGTTGTTATTATTATAAGTCAAAACTTCACCATCATATTGCTATTTTTTAGATCAACTCCCAGAGGGAAGATCTGGTCCTGACTCTGCTGAATGCTTCACTGTGTTTGTAGGAAGAGGGAAAAATAGCAACATACTGCCAACCACACACACACACACACACACACACACACACGCGCCCACCTCTTTGTGTACGTGTGAGATTGCTGTGGCTAACTCCAGCCCGTCCAGCAGGTTGTTGCCGTCATAATCGTGCATCTTGAAGTAATGCAGCTGAAGCTCCTGAGGCGTCATGTCCTTCTCGGGTTTGTCGATGACCCCGTCCAGATGCTCCATGATGTGGCTGCCAAACAACAGAGACCACACGGTGAAAACAGAGAGCGAGAGAGAGAGAGAGAGAGAGGGACGCGTTCAAAGGTCACTTGTGGCGAGCCAATAAGGCCTGAACGTGGGCGACGGGTGGCGTTTCTCACTCTTTGTCCTGCACCATGTTCCTGTCCAGACGGCCGTGACCGTGGCCGCTCAGGCGAGCTGCTCCGTCCACGATGGGAGGAGGCTGCTGCTGCTGCTGCTGCTGCTGCTGCTGTGGATCCTCCTGAGCGTGGACACCCAGCAGGCAGCAGGACAGGAGGACCAGGACGCAGGCATCCCACCGCGTGGAACAGCTGCTGCTTCTCATTCTGCTGGAGACAAAACAAACATCATCGTTTACTTCAGTGGAAACCCTGGTTCAGAACATGGGTTCAGATGTTCACACCACGACTCTTACTGAGCAGAACCAGAACTTCAGAGGGTTCTCAGGTACATTTCTCCTGCAGGTGAATCAGAGCCACTGACTCACACTGATCATTCACACAAATCAATACATCAATAATCAATCATCAATAATATCAATATTGGCAATGCATTTCTAATAACGACTCCTACTTTAATACTGACTGTTATTATTGACTAAAAACAAACACCAACACGCCAGCTTCACGGGCATCTTTGAGAGAACCAGCAGGAAGCCTCCGGGGCTGTGAAGGTACAGCAGGAAATACTCGGATACATTTGGACGCAAACACTGAGTAACGTCCTGAAAGCAGAGAATAGTGTGTGTGTGTGTGTGTGTGTTCACCTCGATCCGCAGACAGCTCGCTTGTTTACCGGGAAACTGCTCACAGTGGGAAGTCGCGCACTGAGCGGCTTCCGTAGCTCCGCTTTGGACACGACAGCTCACTGTGATTGGTGGACGGGATCAGAGAGTGTTTGAGCGAGGCGAGATGGTTCACTCGCTCACTCACTCACTGACCGAAGCTTCCGGAGCCCGGGGGTTCTTCTGGACCTGGTTCTTCTGCTCCTCACCTGTGGAACAAACTACCTGCAGATCTCAGGTCTGCTCAGACTGTCGGCTCCTTTAAATCAGAGCTATAAAAAAAACAACTTATTTGTGTTTTTATTTCTATTTCCTTTTTTTATTGACTGTTTTTAATGTTTTAATTTGCATCTTGCTGATGTTAATGTTTATGTAAAGCACTTTGAGTGATTTGTGTTGAATTGTGCTTTATAAATAAACTTGCACTACATATTTCCGGTTCTAGACTTACTGTTTAGCTGCTGATTCTTTTAATTTGGTGAGAAATCTATATGAAAAAATAAAAAATAAAAGTGATTTAATATATTCTAGTTGGGATTCCTCACGTACACCAATTTCAAACAACACTGGAACATCTTACCGCAGAGAACATCTTTGAGGTCAATGTCCGCCGACGTCATCAGGGGGCGTGGCCCTGCCGCTGCCGCGCTCCCCTGTGTGTGTGTGTGTGTGTGACAGCGCCGTGTGGTGGAGCGCCGCTGCTGCTGCTGACGGAGACAGAGACAGAGACAGAGACATGACGTCCCACGATAAGCAAAGTTTCCAGAGAGAAAATGACGCCGCCAAGTCTCTGTTCAGGAGACTCGAGGTTTCCTTTGATGTCGTAGAGTAGCGGAAGTAGAAGAAACGCCCCCCCGGTAGTCGGCGGTCGTGGTGCAGTAGATGCGACCCCCTGCTTTGTGTTGATGAGAAGATGCCAGTCGTGTGTCGTTCGTATCGCGACATCCTCTCCCGTCATAGGAAGAGTCTGCACCCAACCATGTGTATGTTTGTGCTTTTTACTGCTGGAATAGAGGGAGGAGGAGGTGTGACAGAACAAACCTGGCAACCCAGATCAGAGATCAGACAACAAACAAACAAACAAACAAACAAAGAGTTTATAATTCAGTCATCACAGTGAGGAAGGGAAGGAATGGTTTAAAAAAACATGTAACTTGTTTCACACACACACACACTCACACACACACACACACACACACACGCACAGCCTATTTCTGAAGCCCTACTTGATCCAGTTAAAGTGTTAACGGAAAGGATTAAGGACATGGGGGAACACACACACACACACACACACACACACTGCCTTTACCTGCTACACACACACACACTTTAAAAGAAAAAAAATCCACATTTGTGAAAAGATGAAGAAAATGTTAACAAAGTTTGAACTGAAAATACTTCACTTGCTTTGTGGAATAAACGGATTTAATTAGAATTAGAGAAATAATAATAAGAGAATAAACAATGCCAAACTTTCCACCTGCGAGTGTAGTGGATGATGATTACCTCTGTGCTTGTAGCC